>JAOTRH010105225.1:0-47720 GCA_034768845.1 Heliamphora exappendiculata | reverse complement strand
GCTAGGGTTTTAGGCTTTAGGAGAGGGGAAAAGGAAGCTTAGAGACTAAACTTTGCACACTTTCCAACCCATTCCACCGCCTTAAAAGAATTTTGTCCGAACAGACCGCTTGAGCGGTTCCCCATTTCACTGTACTGTTGTTTCAACTTCAAACGATAATATCTCCTTCGTCAGAACTCCAAATAGGGTCATTATTGTGCTCAAATCGAAGCCCCGAAAGTCTACTTTCTAATGGTTCAAACCTCATACCAAAATTCATTTTGTACAAAGAGTTATGGCCAAAAGAGTGAAAGTATGTCACTTTTCTCCACCCGCTTTTCACATGTTTTTGTCCGGACAACTCTTAGAACCTTGTATGCTTCCCCGAACATATCTTTCACGTGTATCTAAGCTCGAAACATTCACCCCAAATCATGTCTAACTCTTACTTCATCAATGCTTAAATCATTCCCCAAAAATGAAAGAGGTTAGGGTCTCACATGTTAAATAAGTAATATACATAATAATATAGTGTTATAGGTCAACAAAAGAAAAACAATCATTATTGAAGTTCATACACAACAAAATAAGTCAAAAAGTCATGTATTGTCAAAATAGCTTAATTTGACTTAAAAGACTATATCTATTTAACCAATTGCTATGGAAACTATGATAATACATGAAAGTACTATATTTATCATAAACATACAAAAATAATAGGTCTCAGTAGGAAAATATATATCAAATTAACTTTTGATAGACTTTCTTGCTCAAAAGGGCACGCAAACTAATGCAAAATTTCTTGATTGATGTGGGGTCAGGTTTTTGTCCCCCAAACTAACCCCTAGCTATATTTATGTTCCCCATATATGATTTTTTGGCCTCAAAAGTTGTATCTATTCAATTCACCTCATATCTCATTTAATTAAAAAAAAGAAAAAAAAATTTGAAGGTATCTTTTTGTCTCCCACATGTCCCCTAGCCTTGCCAATATAAAGAGAGTCATACACCCTCTTTTCCATATTTTATTTTTGTGCAAGAGAGGGGGAGGAACCAAAAACACTTTGATCTTGAGAGTTAAGGTGTGTTTGAGGAAAAAATGAAGGAAAAGGAAGAAACCAGAGAGATTTTCGAAAGCTAAGTCCAAATCAACTCTCCACCATTCTTTGATCTCTCAAAACAAGTAAGTAAAACCTCAAACACTTGGGTCTAAGATCCCTCAAAATATCCCTCAACACATCCCTTTAAACACTCCATGAACCAAGAACCAAGAACCGAAATCAAACCGAAATGGCGTCGTAGTTGGAAATTATGGGCTGTTTTGTTTATGAATGATATGAGATGTTGTTGTGTGTTATTATCTTTGAGTTTGATGATCTCTAAGTATGCTGGAGCCTTAATATTAAAGTCTAAAACATAAGAACGCAAAGAAATAGAACAAAAACTTGACATGACATAAGTAGAAGACTTGAACCTTAAGAGGCTTAAATTTTTAGAACTTTGATGTTTCTTCCCTAAGATTTGAAATGCCATAACTCAATGTAGAAAATTAATCTAAGCATGTACCATATGTCTAGATTTAGCTTTTTGTGTTATCTTTCATCCAAAGTTGGTTTCAACTCATTTACATAACTAGAACTCAAGATATTACAATTTTATCAAAGTGTCTCATTTTCCGACTAGTCAACACTACCGACTTGGAAACCCTATATTAAAATGCGACTTGAACTTCGGTGAAAACAGGAAATTTGTAGATAACATGTATATCTATCTATCCACAAAAAATGAGAACAAAATATTGATACCTGATAGGTCAAAACCCCTTTGAAATTGTATGTTGAGTTTCAGCCCCCAATGAACATTCTGTTACATATTGTTATATAGCTCAAAACCCCTAGTTTTAGTAACCTATTCCAAGCGTAGTCTACATGAATATTGTAGCTAACATATTGAAGTACTTTCTGCCCAAAAATCATACCTTTAAGCCTCAGGATGATACCCCAAAACCGTTTCAAACTCTCTGTCCAAAACTGGCTCTGCTGAGTTTTGGCAGCTGACAAAACCTACTTTTTGGCCAGAATGTCTAACTATTTTCAAACAACTACCCTTAGCTCCAAACATGAAACTTGTAGGAGACTTATTGAACTAGAACATACTAAACAACATGCTCATTTGGACTTGATATGATACCCCAAAATGGAGACCAACAGAAGCATATTTTTGATAAAATCTTAAGAAAAGTTTTGAACCGTTTTTGCTTAGGATATTTTGTTCACCCCTTTGCCTTAGGTTTTGGCATTTGTGTTAAATATGACAGTTGTAAGAAATATTTTTATTCAAATGGTGTATAAAAATCATAGCTTGATTCCATTTCTTGATACCTCAAAACCTTGTCGGCCATTTTAATTTAATACTTAACTTTTGACCTTAAAATTCATTAAGAGTATGTTTGAATACCCTTCCCTATGAGACCTGAGTTTTTGTATAATGATTTATTTGAATTAGTCAATTAATATTTCTAAGTAAATGTATGATGATTTAGAACCCATGCCATCATATTTGAATTATATCTTGAGAATTGTAGCATGTGCTTCCCATACTTGTACCTTATACTTTGCGTGTTATACTATAAATCTTGCCATGTTAGTGCCATGCTATAAATTGTTGCACTTGAGATTAATGGTACGCATCATGAGCATTGTCATTTGCATCTTGGCATGTTGGATTCCATTTGTGCAAACTGTTGTTGGGATGGGCTGTGTTGAGATCGTCGTTCTTGATTCTAAGTCTACGGCGTCCCTAGTTGTCATTTTTCAAAATATTTTAATTTATACACCCTGGGTGCATCCCCGGTGTTTAAAATGATTGTGGCTTGTACACCCTGGGTGCGTTTCCGGTATTTGAAATTGTTTATGGATATTGTTGGGCACCATGGGTTTGTCGCTAGCATTCCCGTTTGATGATTTAGACTTTGGGTTGATGTCAAACGACCATTCTTGTTCTTAAGGTGGGTTTTGTGTGCATATAATTTTGGCCTAAATTTGGAATAAGGATGTTATTAGCCACCTCACGCCATTACCATTGACAATCGAACCCTAGAGTTATAAATGCACAAAATCAGTTATAAACACACATAGCCATATATAACTTCACATCACGACGCCACCTGTGAAACAACCCGACATCTACTCACATGAACAACCAACAACCCGTAGAACCAAAACTTAACTCGAAGGCCAAAACTGCTCAAGCGCTTGAGCGGTTAACCACCACTCGAGCGGTTCTCTACCGACATACATCTCTGCCGCTCCACCGCTCGAGCGCTCAACCACCGCTCGAGCGCTCATAGCTGGGTGAAAAACCAAACGAAGGAACAAGACCAAACTCTCGCACACAACGATGCATAAACTACCACAAGCACAACCGTGCACCAAAAACCCACATTTAACCATGCACGTCACCCCCGAGGACGGCACCTAACAAACACCCGAGGCCACGAGATGACCCCCGAAGCCACGACACAACCAACAGAACCCAAAAAAGAATCCAATTGTATTTTAGTCGACTAATCCCATAATTAATCAACTGAATACCACTGAACACTAATTCGAAACCAAGGACCCAACCACCAACACATCATAACCCAGCTCAACACAAACCCAACACGCGCCCTACACAACCCACGACACCCCCAAGAAACAAGAAACTTGATAAAAAGCTCCATCAAGGATGAAAAACAACCTTTACCAAACATTTGGCCAAAACGGGTGAAAAACAGTTTAGAAATCTTGATATACCTTCACTCTTTTGGTCATAAAATTTTCTACAAAAATAATTTTAAGGTGGGAGAGGTGTCATTGGAAAGAAGACTTCTGGGGCTTCGATTTGAGTATAAGAACGACCCCATTTCGAGTTTGAATGAGGGCGATAACATCAAAACAAAACGGCTTTGCGCAGCTAGTCTGCCCGAGCGATTTTAGGCGCTCGAGCGAGCTACCACCCGAGAAAAACCCAAATTTTCCTGTTATTGGTGTTCTAAGCCCCTGAACTCTCCAACACCCACTATAATGCTTCAAACCACTCATAAACCTACCGATTCGCATGTATTTAACACCCACGGACACACACAAACTCAAACCACCAAAGACCACCGAACAAAAAACCTCAAAACCCGATTCCATCCACCGAAACCAACAAAAAGCACGTTTAAACCCGAAAACCCAACTTCTAAACAAAATCAGATCTATAGTAATCCGACCGGTAAAAATACACCCGATTACACATAGCACCCTTATAAAACATACAGGTCTAAAATTCTACCTCGGTGAGTTCAAAACTCGATGTCTCGATCCACGTGCAAAATCAAGCTTCGCCGGAATAGAATTCCATTCGGATGAACACGTAGACCATGACGCCAATAATAAGGATCGACAGTCTGATCGTCAAAAATCAAGTCCCGAGCCCCCGAGAAGTTAGAGAGAAGGCAGAGAGAAAATAGGAAGCTTGTTGTAGAAGTTTTGAAAAATATCTTTATAAAAATATCTAACTCCAGATATTTATAGGTCTCTAAAATATTTTTTTTTTAAAATTTTTGAAATTCGAACTACAACGGCCCACAGCCTCGGGAACCTACCTCGCATGTATATCTAAGCTCGATCATGCATCAAAATTAATAAAAATATGCTCAAACAAAAACATGTAACGCGCGTCCGAAAACACTAAAAAAAGAAAACGGGTCAGGGTCTCACAGACCACATTTATAGCAGAGCCTTACCTTTGTAGGTTGACCTTTTGCTTGCATTGGTCTGTCGGCCGAGTGATATGGATTTTCAGGAACAATTTTCCTATTGTTCCTTAGTGGTCCTCCTTGACTAGTACTCTCCTTTTTCTGACTCCAATTCCTTTTAGAATTGGCTAAGTCTGTTTCTGCCAATAGGGCTGCTTATACTACTTGAGTGTAAGTCAAAAGTTGCAAGCATATGACTCTAGTTCAGATAGAGGGTTTTAGGCCCTACTTGATCTTTCGTGCTCTTGATTCATCATCTGGTATGATTGTCATGGCAAATTGGCTCAACTCTTCGAAGCGGTTGACGTACTGGGTTACTGACATAGATCCTTATTTTAGCTCTAGAAATTCTCTTACTTGTCCCTGTCGAAAGGGAGCTGGGAAGTACTTTTCCAAAAATAATTCTTCAAACTGATTCCACGTCAGAGCTGCTACATCTCGAGTGTTGTCAATCATAAACCACCAGTAGTTGGCTTCTCCTTCAAGTAGGTGCTGCTAGAGCTACTCGATCAGCATCGGTCTGCACTCCCATGGAGTTAAATAACTTCTTGACAGCTCTCAGCCATTCTTCAGCTACTCTCGGTTTAACTCCTCCCTTGAACGTAAGGGCTCGTTGTTTTCTAAGTTCTGATAAGAATCATGCCCAATCTCGGATGTGAGGATGGTTAATGCTGGTGGCAAGTTCACGCAAGACATGGGTTAACCCTAACGCTTCTTCATCTACGGGTCCATTTGCTGGCCACTAATGGTTTGGTCGTCTACATGCTATCTGAATAAAGAGAAAAGGTGTTGCAGATGGTGAGTTATCTTTTTAAAGTCTTGATTGTCTTTAGATTCTGGGATCTCGTAGAGTTATTTTAAGATTTATTTATTTATATTTCATAACATTCAAGTTCGAGTACATAACCGGTTGAGGATATAAGTTTTTCTTAGAACGATTACAAAGAGTGAGGTACATAACACACAGGGGTCCAACCAGAATAGATATGGATAAAAGCATCGAACTTTGACCGCATAGTCCTACGTTACTTCCAAGTTTTGTAGTATTTCCATTGTACTTCCACGTGCCACACTCCTGCGGATCCCATGCGAGCTTTATCAGTGATGGCGATAGGAACCTTCGTGTATGTCTCCATTAGAGATGTTGCACGAGCCCTTACTTAGCAGTTCTTGTAGTTAGGGTTATTGATCTTCTAAACACGTTAAGCGTGGACGTTAGTAGACATTTTATGCTTTAATTCCAGGTAGAGATTTGCTTTGCGACTCAATGATGCGTCGGGTGGTTCTTCGAAGGATGTGCACGATTCAAGTTTCTTGTGAAGCGCTAAATTCTAATAACTATCATTTCTCATCGATCTTGGTCTAAGAAGAGGTGGCCTGGGGTGGCGAGTGGTCAAAAGTTTAGCCGAGGATTTCGAATGTTGTACTAAACTGCACGATACATGGCTAGTGGTTAGAATGGCTTAGGAAAGGTGAACAAATCCTTTATCGAGATTCAAGGAAAGATTTCCAGATGGTTCAAAAGATAGGTTGTATGAGGTTAAATGGTCACGGTTAAGGCAGTCACTTTTAACACAAATTGAATGGTTATTTGGGGTTCAAATGTAAGTGAAACAAGAGGAGTACAATGAACAATACTTGGACATATGCCATCAGAACTAATCCAGTACTATCAGATTCTCATAAAAGAGATGTTAAGTAATGGATTGCTAAACCAGATATTTACCATGAAGTTACGTCGGCCTAACGTACTTCAAATCAAGCATATAAGTTTACTTCCCTGGTAAAGATTTTAAGAGTGTATAAAAGAATTCACAAAAATAACTACAACAAATTGTGGTCTTAGAATCGAGAGAAGATGAACGATGGCAAAGATTTTATCAATGTCGAATGTTCAGAAAAAGTAATTAGAAATGAAGAATTAGTTCAAGGATAACGGCATGGCATGAATCATAGGAGAATCAAATGCGAACACCGATCATTATCGAGGCATGAAAACTTGAGGACAAGGGTGTTTTCTATAATTGAATTTTTGATAGGATTATCAACAAGACTTGGGTGCATAAGGGTTACCGACGAACGACACTTGACAATACTATTGAGAACTCATAATATAAGAAGGAAGAGCATGCAATGAACTTCGACCATGTATAAAAGTTTATACAAGGGTTTAGGATAAATGAGAAAAGAACTTATAAGGATGAAGTTATGGGGTTCTAACGGTCGAGTGATATTTGAAACTTTTCCTAGTGCGTACTCTCGTATACCCCCCTTAAAATAAAATAACTTGTTGCATGAATCTTCGATTTTCGATCTCGATGCTCTTACTCGTCCTTCGCATATAGATTCCCTGCTGCTTCTGATCCTGGTAATGTCCGAACACGACTCGCTATAAAACTTAGACACAGCAGATTTTTGTTCTTATAATGTATAAATGATAATTATAATTAATATAACGCACTCTACAGAGCTTTTACGCGACAAAACGTACGGTTTCTCACAACCCAAAGCCTGAAGGTTTACTAAACCTGGGCTTTGATATCAACTATGACACCCCATCCTTTGGGCACATCAGGAGATACATAGGTATAGATAAGGAGAATATTCTAACCATTCATTCATATTCTATACCATAAATATTATATCATTAAGAGTTCTAAACTATTCATAAATACATAGTAATTACAGTTTCACTAGAGAATTTAACAAAAATTACAATATGCTCGTGGAAACTGAAAAAAGAACAAAAAGGAAGGAAATTAAAATTCTTCAAAACTACGCTGTCGGGATCGGCTGGTTCCTGCCACTTGCATTGTTCTTCAAAATCTTCTTCTTTTTTGGGGCGTCTTTCTCCAAGAACTCCTCCTCGCTTGTGGTACGAATGCCAATGAGCTAAAGCCCAAAAAAAAACTCTCCAAACTCTCTAACCAATCTCACGGCATAAACTCACCACAACGCATTTCATATAACACTTAAAGCATTTATAAATTAAGAAGATAGGCAAAGATGTAAATTCAGTAGATAGGTAAGTATTAGACAACAAATTATGCATGTAATGAAGAGTGCAATGAAATTGTGTTTGCCCAAACCAATTATAAATCAACCAATCAAATTTTGAGTGATATCATTATGTTTTCGTACATTAGGCTTCCATACACCAATGTTCCCGATCACACCGGTGTATAGCGGATGTGTTGGAGGCAAAACTGTCAAGATCTTTGCTTTTGTAAACGATTATCTAAAAAACATTAACTGAATAGGAAAACGTCGAAACGGGATCCAAATAAAACTTTTAACGATGAATGATCAAAATAAAACCCTTGCATCCGAAATTAATTTAGAAAAATACCTTTTTACCGATTAAATCTTCAACTATGATTTGAATCCAAGTTGATGCTCCTATAAGATCTTGTACTGTATTTCATTATGTGATTCTCGGATATAGTGTGGGCTAAAATCCTCTGAGAACTCGTACCGGCAGAACTAAGACAGTTTTAATCTTAGAAGACAAGTTATGAAACTGGTTCAGCCTACCCGTATATTTATAGGGCTGCAGAAACGACCTGGGGAATAATTATGAGTAATACTTCCAGTGGAAAATAGATACGTATCAGCGGTTTCTACAATTAAGCAAACTTCATAGCACTCTATCCAATTATGGAAAACTAGCAGTGATTTCTGCAATTTTTATAAAATACTGAATTACAGTTCACACCACTAAAGATCTATAATTGCACTCTGACCCATAATCTCAATACTATATAGCATTAAACTCTTGTTATTAAATTCTTATCATTTCTGCCCACGTTAAGATTTTCGATACTCGTCAATTAAATTTAATTATTGACCATTTAATTTAATCGGTATCTTGATATTTCTTAAACCCTTCCGCTTAACTTATTTGACCACCGAATAATCAAATCCACCTACAGGGTTTCGTCAGTCCCGATCTTTTAGGACGTGGATTCCATCAATAATTAATACTTGTCATATAAATAATACCGCTACCCAACTCACCGAGAATATAGACTCATATAAGATCGCACCCTTTAATGAATCAAAACAACGAATATTAAATATATACAAATCAATAATTATTTCAAGATTAAGAGGATAAATACTATTCATAATAACCTTGGGTGTGAATTAATTTATATAGTTAGTATAAAATTAATTACCCCAAATGTCCTGTTTAATACATATAAAATGTACTGGCACAGAGAGTCAGAACAATTGACGACGCTATTATCTGTTCCACGTAACTAAGATAGGTCTATTAAAACATTGTGCCAAGGTCGTACCGATGATATGTCTATTTGCATCTAAACTATGAACATAAAACTTATATTCTGCAAGAACTTAAAATCTAATCTTCTATGGTGCAAGTCATACTCTACACATCAAATTAAATACTATACAGAATATCGAACATCCATGCATAACAAATAAATGATACACATACATTGCTTATAAAGATTCTCATAAAAAAAATTTAATTTTATTAAAAAATAAAATTAAATACTAAAAATATAATTTTTAGTATACTAACCATAACAATTTTTCACTTATACTCAAAACCATGCTGCTATACATCTAACTCTCATGCCCTCTACATGACTATCAAAAGTCTTAGCCAGTAAGCTCTTTATAAAATGATCTGCAAGGTTGTCTTCTAATGCAATCTTGGTCACAACAACATCACCTCTCTGTACAATTTCTCGTATCAGGTGATACTAACGCTCAATGTGCTTGCCTTTCTTATAGACCCTTGGCTCCTTCGAGTTTGCAACTGCTCCGCTATTGTCAGAGTAAAGTGTTATAACCGACTGAACTGAAGGCATCACATCTAGATCCAGTAAGAAGTTCCTGAGCTAAACGGCCTCCTTGGCTACTTCAGAAGCTGCCACATACTTGGCCTCTATGGTGGAATCAACAATGCAGGACTGCTTGATACTCCTCCAACTTATAGCTCCACCTCCTAAGGTAAACACATATCTTGAGGTAGACATACGGGAATCCCTGTTAGACTGAAAATCTGAGTCTGCGTACCCCAAAAGTTCTAAACTGTCTACCTGGTAAACCAACATATAATCTTTAGTTCCTTTCAAGTACTTGATTATATTCTTTACCGTAGTCCAATGCTCCTACCCTGGGTTAGACTGATATCTGCTAACTATGCCAACGGTAAAGCAGATGTCGGGTGTAGTGCAAAGCATAGCATACATGAGGCTTCCTACATCCGAAGCATAAAGAACCGCCTTCATCCTCTCTATCTCATCCGGTGTCTTAGGACACTGATCCTTAGATAGAGTGATTCCATGCCTGAAAGGAAAAAATCCTTTCTTGGAATCCTACATGCCAAAACGAGCAAGAATATTATCGATATATTTTGCTTGTAATAAGCCCAACATCCTTTGTTTTCGATCTCGCACAAGTTTGATCCCAAGGATGTAATTAGCTTCTCCCAAGTTCTTCATATCGAACTACCCATATAACCATACTTTAACTGTAGATAATGCCCCCACATCATTTTTGATGAGTAAGATATTGTCTACATAAACTACTAGGAAGATCACCACTCTTTCGTCATGCTTCTTGTACACACAGGACTCATCTGAACTTTGATCAAAATCATAAGACTTTATAGCTTGATCAAACCGAGTGTTCCAAGACGTCGATGCCTGCTTAAGTCCATAAATAGATCTCTTAAGCTTTGAATAGTTTCAAGTTCCAAACAGAACCCAAAGCCAAACTCACAAAAGTCTATTAGAAACCCACCATACATATATCACACCCGCACGGTTCTGACAAAGTTTCCACTTTGCCAAGAGCTAGTAGTACAATCATACCCACACAATCCAGAAGAAGTCGCACACAACGGTTAACAATCCTTAGCTGATCACTGCAGAAAAGAACTCTACGTCTCAACATCAACTCCCTTGTCTACAAGAGCAAGCATTCCTGGTCTACCAACTCGACACCACAGGAAATACAACCCAAATCTGAATCGATCAAGATTCTAACATCTGCATCCAACCAAGATGAACAATTCTCTTCATCCAGAAAAAGAGAAAGGGGTCAACAAGAAACCATGACCCAATCTCAGCGTACTCAGTACTCATTAACACTTGGCCCTTAAAGAACCTAGTAAATCCTACCTCGAGGCCACATCGACCATAGTCGACAGTTGCAATCAACACTGATCACGATACGCGGATTGTCTGCTACACCAAGCTCTCAATTCTCAGACTCCATTCACACATGTGAACACCATCAATCCGTATACCTTGTACAGCACATCCCATAGGACTACGAGCTTATTACCAAGCATGCACAGAGACACACATCAATTGTAACGACCCGAGCTTTCAAAAATTTTTTTTATCAAATAATGTTTAATAAATAATAGTAAATGGAAATTAATCATTTTGTTGTGGAGTATATAATTTGTGGCTAATGGGTGATAGTTTATTATAATAATAAACTTATGTAAGTTTGATTTTAAGTTAAGCAAAAAATTTAAGTTTAAATAATAAGATTATTATGCTTACGTTAAGTTTAAGTTTAAAAATAATGAAAATAATAATAATAAATAATTTAATAATATAATAATTTTTTTAGAAGGTAATAATCTCTTTAGGAAAGAAATAACTTTTAGAAGGCTATAATTTTATTTTTGGAAGGCAAAAAAAAAATTAAGAAATAAATAAATAAAATAATTATATTTATATATATAGAATCTTTTTATATACATACATGTATCATTAGGGTTGGGATGCGTAATTATAAAACAGTGCGCCGCAAAGTAGCTTAGGAAAAAAAAAACTCAACAGCAGTGCGCCGCTGGAAGAAGTTCAAGGAGATAATCAGCCTGAGTTTTCACACAGATCAAGGGCTAAATGAAGTCAGATCGTCATGAGTTTTTAGAGGATTACTCCTGGAAATGTGCTTTTGATAATCAACAGTTTCGTTTTTCAACCGATAAGATCTAAACTTGCGTTTATTTTTGTTGATCGTTACAAATAATCTTCGATTATTTTGATGTTCCGTTTTCTTGTTCTCCAACCGTTTTTCGTTTTTTTTTAGAAAGAGAGAAGAATATGCCTCTTAATTTGTAAAAATAAGAAAGAGTCTAAACTATTCGTCTCAAGCCGAAGCCGTTATCGTCCTTCCGTCGTAGAAAATTGAAAAAAGTAATCGAAATTATTAGTTTCGCAACGTATTAGTATTTATTTTTTTCTTTTGATTTAAGATTCGATTAGTTACTGTATTTTAATATGTATGATGAATATTCTGGTATTAAGGGATTATTTTTAATAAAAATAATTAATCAAAAATTAAAAAAAAATATAACTGAATCACTAGTTTTTCGCTGTTCAATATTTAATTACTTCGATGAATTCTATGATCATTTAGTTGTTGAATTTTTGAATATTTATGATAAATATTCTGAATTTAAGAGGCTTCATTTTATTAAAAATAATTAATCAATTAGTCAAATTTTAATTGAATTTCTTAGAAAAAGTTAAATTATTATTGTTTTTTAAAAACAAGTTATGTAAATATGAAACTCGGATTCAAACTGATACTTGACACATTTTGTTTGATTATAAGATTATTATTTATCGATTCATGCATATTTAGATATCTCATATTGTTATTGATGATCGCATACTAAGTTGTCGTTTTTTGTTAAAAGCATGATTCGTATCGCAGGTTGATTATCTATTTTAGCATGATTTTAACTATTAGGAATGTGTTCATCGGAAGAGTTGCATAAATAAATTTTGCATGCTAATAAACATAACGGGGTTAATTACGAGGGGTCAGTTGTATGTCGTGGTTATTGTGGTGATGGATATTATCATGGTGCACCCGCCGTAGGGTGGGCTGGTGTTCGAACCTTGATAATATCCAGTGGAGTTTAGGCTTTTGATAAGTTACCTGGCAGACACCCGCCGTAGGCTGGGCCGGTGTATATTTTAGGATAACTTATTAGGTAAACACAGCTGCGTTCTCAGTTGTAATTCTAGGATGATTATCTGGTAGAAACAGACCGCAGTCTGGGTCTTGTTATTATTCTAGGATATCATCTAGTTGGAACCGTAGAAATTTCTAGTGTATTAGATTTGATGATGAGGAGGAGGAGGAGGAGGAGATTTTGTTTAGGTAATGATTCAGGATAATCCTAGTTGGAGTTATTAGTAATTAAATTAAATCACGATGAATTTTGATATATCTGTTGTTTATTTGTTGCTACCTGTTGATATAATTAGTTATCGATGCATGCTTTACTTGTGATGAGTTTATTGAGTTCTTCGAACTCATGGCTTCATTTTATGTTGCCCTAGTAATTCAAACACTAGGTTATGAAATGCAGGATAACGTCGTAGAGGAAAATATAGAAGAACAGATAGAGCCTTGGTTCATGTGAACCTAGCCACCAGAGTCTTTATTATCAGTATTTTTTTGTCTTCAATTATTTTTTTAATTTATTTTTCACTGCAAGAACAATGATGTAATAAAAAAATTTTGGTTTAATTTTTTTTTTTTGAGAAATGTTAGAATAAGATTTTGCCTTTTTGTTGCCTAGTATTTTATTTGTCGCTCTAGATGAATCTAAAATTTTTGGGTCGTCACAGTTGGTATCATAGCACTAGGTTCAACTCTTACCCACGCGATCGTAAATTCAACTTAAATAAGGTTAAAACGTAAAAATAAAAATAAAAATAAAAATTAATAGTAACGATTTAAAAGCCTTGGTTTATTTATTTATCTTGGTTTATTTATTTATGTAAATGAATCGAGGGAGAGGCAGACCCCGCCGATACTTGGAACCACGAGAAGATGTGGAACCTGAAGTGTTCGAAGGACAGAGAGTACCGCCATCGGTACCACGAGACGAGGACTTTAATTTTTTACTCCGAACCCTCGTCGATGCAATAAGGAATTCACAGCCTACACATGTTCAAGCACAACAAGTTCGAACCAACATGATGACTTTGATTTTTGATTTTCACCTGCAGCGACCTTCGGCGTTCAGTGGAGGAACCCGTCCCCAAGAGGTAGAGAGTTGGCTAAATCAGGTAAAAAAGATGCTAGAGAGCATGGCTGTCAGGGATGAAGCCGACCGAGTAGCCCTGGCCACTTATCAGTTAGAGGGGGAAGCTAATCACTGGTGAAATTCAGTAAGGTATTCCCGTCATGTGGCTAATATGCATCAATTTGAGGAGTTATTTCTCCAGAAGTACTTTCCAAATGCATAGAGATAGGAGATGATACGAAGTTTTCTGGAGCTAAAACAGGCACTTATGAAAATAGCGAAATATGCTTCCAAGTTCGAAGAGTTAGGCCGTTATGCTGGGGCCATTATTTCAGATGAAGCGTCTAAGGCCAAAAAGTTCGAGTGGGACTTGGAGCCCCTAATTCGTGGCAGAATCCTGAGCGCACACCTTTCTACCTATGTTGAGGTTGTTGACACCGCCCTATTAATGGAGAAAGAGGTTCTTGATACGAAAAAAATGTTCCAGGCCAAAGCTGGATCGTTAAAAGGAGGCGCTATCCGTAATAACAACCGGGCCAAGCGGTCACTTCCAAGCCGTACAAACCACCGAATCAAAATGAACCTAGAGTTTATCGATGCTTCACTTGTGGTCAAGAAGGCCATTGAAAGTTTGAATGCTCACAGAATCAAGGACATGGGAATTGGCAACCACAGCGGCCTCCGCCGTAACAGCAGCCACAAAATCAGTAGCAGCAAAGGACTCAAAACCCAGGTCCTATGGCTAACTGGAACAATAATGGCAATCAGAAGGGAGCTCAGAATGGGGGGAACAAAAATGGTAATTAGGGTGGCCGAATCTTTACTTTTCATGGTGATGAGACCGATGACAACCAAATCATTCAAGGTATGTTTTTTCTTTTCAGTACCTTGGTAAAAGTGCTTTCCGATACCGGTGCATCACATGCTCTCATTTCTACATCTTGCATGAAAACTCTCGACATAGAACCAGAAAGTTTGAAGCAAGCGTTGAAGATTGTTTCACCATTAAGAAGCCTACAGTGTATAGAGACTCTATGTAAGTCCTGTGTGTTGAGAATCTCTGGGTTTAGTCTGTTTTGTGATCTACGAGTGATGGACTTTAGACGTTTTGATATAATCCTTGGTATGGACTGACTGTCAGCACACCGAGCAGTGATTGATTGTTATCATAAAAGAATCTATGTATGCACCGGAGATGGAACCATTTGTAAGATTCAGGGAGATAGAAAAGAGTCCCTCGTTACACATGAAAACAAAACAGATGGATTCACTAGTTCTATCGCCAGTCTGATCGTTAGTGATGACTCACCAAGAAAGGACCTTCCACAAATTGTTGAGAAGTTTTGGACGTTTTTCTTGATGAATTGCCAGGATTACCCTCAAGGTGGAATGTGGAGTTCTCGATTGAGCTGCAACCCGACACTGCACCAATCTCAATCTCGTCGCACAGAATGGCACTAGCAGAGTTATGAGAATTGGAGGATCAATTGGAAGAGTTGGAAGGGAAGGGGTTTATTCACCCGGGTACATCCCCTTGGGGTGCGCCTGCACCCTTTGTGAAGAAAAATGATGGATCTTTGCGGTTGTGGATAGATTATCGTTGAATCGAGTGACGATCAAGAACAGATATCCGTTACTAAGAATCGACGACCTTTTTGACCAGCTTCAAGGAGCATTGTACTTTTCAAAAATTGACCTTCGATCCGGATATCACCAGCTAAGAGTAAAGGAAGAAGATATTCTGAAGACAGCTTTCTATACTAGATATGGCCATTACGAGTTTTTAGTGATGCCATTCGGATTGACCAATGCCCTCGCAGTATTCATGGGCTTGATGAACAAGTTGTTCCAACCATTCTTGGATCAGTTCGTCGTAGTATTCATCAATGACATTTTAGTATACTCCAGCACCGAAGAAGATCATAAGCAACACTTGAGAGAAAGGTCTACAGGAAGTTGGAGCCGTGGCTTATCGTTTAGTCCTGCCCCCACAGTTAGAAAATGTTCACAATGTCTTTCATGTATCAATGCTACGAAAGTACGAGCCCGACCCTACTCACGTTTTGAGCTGGAAGGAGATTAGTTTATACCAGGATGCGACATTCGAGGAGAGGGCAACGAGAATCCTCAACCGTCGAGAGAAAGTTCTGCGAACCAAGAGGATTCTGCTAGTTCGCGTTCTATGGCAACATCAAGGAGTTGAAGAATCAACATAGGAACGTGAGGATACCATGCGAGTGACCTACCCGCACCTTTTTGTTGTGTGAATTTCGAGGACAAAATTCTTTTGAAAAGGGGTAGATTGTAACGACCCGAGTTTTCGAGATTTTTTTTTATCAAATAATGTTTAATAAATAATAGTAAAAGAAAATTAATTATTTTGTTGTGGAGTATATAATTCATAGCTAATGGGTGATAGCTTATTATAAAAATAAACTTACGTAAGTTTGATTTTAAGTTAAGCTAAAAATTTAAGCTTAAATAATAAGATTATAATAAGTTTTATACTTACGTTAAGTTTAAGTTTAAAAATAATGATAATAATAATAATAAATAATTTAATAATATAATAATTTTTTTTAGATGGTAATAATTTCTTTAGGAAATAAATAAAATAATTATATTTATATATATAGAATCTTTATATATACATACATGTATCATTAGGGTTAGGATGCCTAATTACAAAACAGTGCGCGCATAGTAGCTTAGGAAAAAAAGACTCAACAATAGTGCGCGGCTAGGAGTTCGGGGAAAAAATCAGCCTGACTTTTCACACGGATCAAGGGCTAAAAGACGTTGGATCGGCGTGATTTTTCAGAGGCATACTTCTGGCATTGCGTTTTTTATAATTAACGGTTTCGTTTTTCAACTGGTAAGATCTAAAACTACGTTTATTTTTATTGATCATTACAAATAATATTCAATTATTCTGGCGTTCCGTTTTTTTCTTGTTCTCTAACCGTTCTTCATTTTTTTTTTAGAAAAAGAGAGGACAATTAACCTATGAATTTGTAGAAATAAGAAAGAGTCTAAACCATTCGTCTCAAACCGAAGCCATTATCGTCGTGTCGTCATAGAAAATCGAAAAAGGTAACCGAAATCATTTGTTTCGCAGTGCGTCGGTATTTATTTTTTTATTTTGATTTAAGTTTCGTTTAGTTACTGTATTTTAATATGTATGATGAATATTTTGATATTAAGGGATTGTTTTCAATATAAACAATTAATAAAAAATCGAAAAAAAATATAACTGAATCACTAATTTTTCGCCGTTCAATAATTAGTTACTTCGATGAATCCAATGATCATTTAGTTGCTGAATTTTTGAATATTTATGATAAATATTCTGAATTTAAGAGGGTTCATTTCATTAAAAATAATTAATCAATTAGTCAAACTTTAATCAGGTTTCCTAGAAAAGTTAAATTATTTTTTTTTCAAAAAATATGTAAATATCAAACTCATATTCAAACTAACACTTGACACATTTTGTTTGATTATAAGATTATTATTTATGGATTCATGCATGTTTAGATATCTAATGTTGTTATTGATGATCGCATATTAAGTTGTCAATTTTTGTTAAAGTATAATTCGTATCGTAGGTTGATTATCTATTTTAGCATGATTTTAACTATTGGGAATGCGTTCATCGGGAGAGTTGCATAAATAAATTTCGCATGCTAATAAACATAACGGGGTTAATTACGAGGGGTCAGTTGTATGTCGTGGTTGTTGTGGTGATGAATATTATCAAGGTGCACCCGTTGTAGGCTGGGCTGGTATTCGAACCTTGATAATATCCAGTGGAGTTTAGGCTTTTGATAAGTTACCTGGCAGGCACCCACCGTAGACTGAGTCGGTGTATATTTTAGGGTAACTTATCTGGCAGACACAAATGCGTTCTCAGTTGTAATTCTAGAATGATTATCTGGTAGAAACAGACCGCAGGCTGGGTCTTGTTATATCATCTAGCTGGAGCCGTAGAAACTTCTAGTGTATTAGATTTGAGGATGATGATGATGAGGAGGAGGAGGAGGAGGAAATTGTGTTTGGGTAATGATTCAGGATAATCTTAGTTGGAGTTATTAGTAATTAAATTAAATCACGATGAATTTTGATATATCTGTTGTTTATTTGGTGCTACCTATTGATATAATTAGTTATCGATGCATGCTTTACTTGTGATGAGTTTATTGAGTTCTTCGAACTCGTGGCTTCATTTTATATTGCCCTGGTAATTCAAACGCCAAGTTATGAAGTGCAGGATGACGTCGTAGAGAAGAACATAGAAGAACAGATAGAGCCTTGGTTCGTGTGAACCTAGCCACCAGAGTCTTTATTTTTAGCATTTTTTGTTTTTAATTATTTTTTTAATTTATTTTTTGCTGCAAGAACAATGATGTACTACAAATTTTTGGTTTAATTTTTTTTTTTTTTTAGAAATGTTAGAATAAATTTTTCCTTTTTGTTGCTTAGTAATTTATTTTTCGCTCTAGATGAATCTAAAATTTTTGGGTCGTCACAGTTGGTATGATAGCACTAGGTTCAACTCTTACCCACGCGATCGTAAATTCAACTTAAATAAGGTAAAAACGCAAAAATAAAAATAAAAATAAAAATAAAAATTAATAGTAACTGTTTAAAAACCTTGGTTTATTTATTTATATAGATGAATCGAGGGAGAGGCAGACCCTGCCGATACTTGGAACCACGAGAAGATGTGGAACCTGAAGTGTTCGAATGACAGAGAGAACCGCCATCGGTACCACGAGACGGGGACTTTAATTTTCTACTCCGAACCCTTGTCAATGCAATAAGGAATCCACAGCCTACACCTGTTCAGGCACAGCGAGTTCGAACCAACAGGAAGACTTTGTTTTTTGATTTTTTCCTGCAGCGACCTCCGACGTTCAGTGGAGGAACCCACCCCCAACAGGCAGAGAGTTGGCTGAATCAGGTGAAAAAGATGCTAGAGACCACGGCTGTCAGGGATGAAGCCGATCGAGTAGCCCTGGCCACTTATCAGTTAGAGGGGGAAGCTGATCACTGGTGGAATTCGATAAGGAATTCCCACCATGTGGCTAATATGCAGCAGTTTGAGGAGTTATTCCTCCAAAAGTACTTCCCAAATGCATAGAAACAGGAGATGATACGAAGTTTTCTGGAGCTGAAATAGCCAAGGATGACAATAGCGCAATATGCTTCCAAGTTCAAAGAGTTAGGCCGTTATGCTGGGGCCATTATTCTAGATGAAGCGTCTAAGACCAGAAAGTTCGAGTGGGGTTTGGAGCCCCTGATTCGTGGCAGAATCATGAGCGCACGCCTTTCTACATATGTTGAGGTTGTTGACACTGCCCTACTGATGGAGAAAGAGGTTCTTGATACGAAAAAAAATGTTCCAGGCCAAAGCTGGATCGACAAAAGGAGGCGCTATCCGTAATAACAATCGGGGCCAAGCCGTCACTTCCAAGCCGTACAAACCACCGAATCAAAATGAACCTAGAGTTTATCGATGCTTCACTTGTTGTTAAGAAGGCCATTAAAAGTTTGAATGCCCACAGAATCAAGGACATGGGAACTGGCAACCACAGCCACATAATCAGTAGCAGCAAAGGACTCAGAACCCAGGTCCAGTGGCTAACTGGAACAATAATGGAAATCAGAAGGGAGCTCAGAACGGGGGGAACAAAAATGGTAATCAGGGTGGCCGAATCTTTACTCTTCATGGTGATGAGACTGATGACAACCAAATCATTCAAGGTTTGTTTTTTCTTGTTAGTACCTTGGTAAAAGTGCTTTTCGATACCGGTGCATCACATTCTCTCATTTCTATATATTGCATGAAAACTCTCGACAGAGAACCAAAAAGTTTGAAGCAAGCGTTGAAGATTGTTTCACCATTAGGAAGCCTACAGTGTACAGAGACTGTATGTAAGTCCTGTGTGTTGAGAATCTCTGGGTTTAGTCTATTTTGTGATCTTCGAGTGATGGACTTCAGAGGTTTTGATATAATCCTTGGTATGGACTGGCTGTTAGCATACCGAGCAGTGATTGATTGTTATCATAAAAGAGTCCATGTATGCACCAGAGATGGAACCATTTGTAAGATTCAGGGAGATAGAAAAGAGTCCCTCGTTACACATGAAAACAAAACAGATGGATTCACTAGTTGTATCGCAAGTTTGACCGTTTGTGATAACCTTTTTGACCTTTTTGACCAGCTTCGAGGAGCATCGTACTTTTCAAAAATTGACCTTTGATCCAGATATCGCCAGCTAAGAGTAAAGGAAGAAGATATTTCGAAGACATCTTTCTGTACTAGATATGGCCATTACGAGTTTTTAGTGATGCTATTCGGATTGACCAATGCACCCGCAGTATTCATGGGCTTGATGAACAAGTTGTTCCAGCCATTCTTGGATCAGTTCGTTGTAGTATTCATTGATGACATTTTAGTATACTCCCGCATCGAAGAAGATCATAAGCGAAACTTGAGAGAAAATTCTACAGAAAGTTGGAGCCGTGGCTTATCGTTTAGCCTTGCCCCCATAGTTAGCAAATGTTCACAATGTCTTTCATGCATCAATGCTACGAAAGTACGAGCCCGACCCTACTCACGTTTTGAGCTGAAAGAAGATTAGTTTATACCAGGATGCAACATTCGAGGAGAGGGCAACGAGAATCCTCGACCGTTAAGAGAAAGTTCTGCGAGGCAAGATGATTCCGTTAGTACGTGTTCTATGGCAACATCAAGGAGTTGAAGAATCAACATGGGAACGTGAGGATACCATTCGAGTGACCTACCCGCACCTTTTTGCTGTGTAAATTTCGATGACGAAATTCTTTCGAAAGGGGTAGATTGTAACGACCCGAGCTTTCGAGATTTTTTTTATCAAATAATGTTTAATAAATAATAGTAAAGGGAAATTAATCATTTTGTTGTGGAGTATATAATTCATGGCTATTGGGTGATAGTTTATTATAAAAATAAATCTACTTAAGTTTGATTTTAAGTTAAGCCAAAAATTTAAGTTTAAATAATAAGATTATAATAAGCTTTATACTTACGTTAAGTTTAAGTTTAAAAATAATGATAATAATAATAATAAATAATTTAATAATATAATATATTTTTTAGATAGTAATAATCTCTTTAGGAAAGAAATAACTTCTAGAAAGCTATAATTTTATTTTTGGAAGGAAAAAAAAGGAATAAATAAATAAAATAATTATATTTATATATATAGAATCTTTATACATACATACATGTTTCATTAGGGTTAGGATGCGTAATTATAAAACAGTGCGCGCATAGTAGCTTCGGAAAAAAAAAACTCAACAATAGTGCGTCGCAAGGAGTTCAGGGAGAAAAATCAGCTTGAGTTTTCACATAGATCAAGGGCTGCACGAAGTTGGATCGTCGTGATTTTTTAGAGGCACACTCCTGGCATCGTGTTTTTGATAATCAACAGTTTCTTTTTTTAACCGATAAGATCTAAACATGCGCTTATTTTTGTTGATCGTTACAAATAATAATCGATTATTTCGGCGTTCCGTTTTTTTTAGAAAGAGAGAAGAGAGAATAAGCCCTTGAATTTGTAGAAATAAGAAATGGTCTAAACTATTAGTCTCAAACTGAAACAGTTATTGTCGTGCCGCCGTAGGCTGGGCTGGTGTTCGAACCTTGATAATATCCAGTGGAGTTTAGGTTTTTGATAAGTTACCTGTCAGCCATCCGCCGTGGGCTGGGCCGGTGTATATTTTAGAGTAACTTATTTGGCAGACATAGATACGTTCTCGGTTGTATTTTTGAGATGATTTATTTGGCAGAAACAGATCGCAAGCCGGGTCTTGTTATTATTCTAGGATATCATCTAGCTAGAACCGTAGAAACTTCTAGTGTATTAGATTTGATGATAATGAGGAGGAGGAGATTTTATTTGCGTAATGATTTAGAATAATCATAGTTGGAGTTATTAGTAATTAAATTAAATCATGATACATTTTGATATATCTGTTGTTTATTTGTTACTACCTGTTGATGTAATTAGTTATCGATGCATGCTTTACTTGTGATGAGTTTACTGAGTTCTTCGAACTCATGGCTTTATTTCATGTTGCCATATAGTGATTCAAACACTAGGTTATGAAGTGCATGATGACGTTGTGGAAGAGAACATAGAATAACAGATAGAGCTTAGCCACCAGAGTCTTTATTATCAGCATTTTTTTGTTTTCAGATATTTTTTTAAATTTATTTTCCGCTGCAAGAACAATGATGTAATAAAAAAATTTTGGTCTAATTTTTTAATTTTTTGGAGAAATATTAGAATAAGATTTTGCCTTTCTGTTGCCTAGTATTTTGTTTGTCGCTCTAGATGAATCCAAAATTTTTGGGTCGTCACATCAACATTCTTATCACACCAAGACCTCATTTCACAAGGTTGCGCTTACTCACCTAACTCATGCTAGGCGAACCACAGCCACGTCACGGCCTCGAGCTCATTGTCCAAGCAGCTCACATAGAAAGTGAACGACATCAAACAAAGGAAACTCAATCCTAAGACCTTTCATCCTGAGACCTTTCATCCAGAGTTACTAATAACTTCCTTAACCATACAGACACCTTTCGCGCTTCTGCTATCCGAGCACACATTAATCACAGGAATCGTAATCTATGATTTCTCACCAATTGCTCCAGGTTACTCAAACCACACGGTACACTGCTGAATCTTGTAACTTCAAACATTGTTCCCATGGGCAAACAACATACCCAATTTGAACCTAAGGTCGAACACAAACAATCTCCAGAGATATCACACTCGGGATTGTAACGACCCAATACAGACCATAGTTGTAACAACTTGGTTGATAATGATCCTTGTAAAGACCTTGCTCGGATCCTAGTATTAGTAACGGATAGTCCACGAGACCATAAAACACGAAAGAAGTTCAGAACCCTAACTCGAATTAAAAACCCTAAGTTTGGCCCAAAAACCCCAACAAGGTCCAAAACTCAGGCAACAAAATCTTAACCCCCGAAGAGTCTCCCAACATTCTAAATGAAGTAAATATCATGAAATAATGAGTTGAAAATCAAAAATCTACACAAATAGGGTAAAATGACCATTTTGCCCCTAGTACAGTAAAAAGTCTTAAAAATCTAAATTTTGACACATGGATACCTTAAATCAAGTATTTAAGTACAATTAAGTAGGAAGAGATAAAATAACATAAAAATGCCAAAAATACCCCTTAGTGGCCAACCACCTTGGGAAGTGTGCTAAAAAGTGACTTTTTACTTTCATTTTTAACTTAAAATGGTGAGAAATGTATTAAATTAAGCATCATGATGATTCAATACTTGTTGAACAAGTAATATACATAATAATATAGTGTTATAGGTCAACAAAAGCAAAAAAATCATTATTGAAGTTCATACACAACAAAATAAGTCAAAAAGTCATATATTGCCAAAATAGCTTAATTTGACTTAAAAGAATACATCTATTTAATTAATTGCTATAAAAATTATGATAATATATGAAAATACTATATTTATCATAAACATACTAAAATAATAGGTCAAAAGTAGGAAAAGATACCAAAAAGATACATCAAATTAACTTTTAAAGCATTTTCTTGCACAAAATGGCACGTGAACCAATGCAAAACCCCTTGATTGATGTGGGGTCAAGTTTTTATCTCCCAAACTGACTCCTAACTGTATTTATGTTCCCCATATCTGATTTTTAGGTCTCAAAAGTTGCATCAATTCAATTCACCTCATAACTCATTTAATTAAAAAAAGAAAAAGTCTTTTGAAGGTACCTTTTTGTCTCCCACAAGTCCCTTAGCCTTGCCTATATAAAGAGAGCCAAACACCTTCTTCTCCTTATGTTATTTTCGTGCAATAGAGGGGGAGAAACCAAAAACACTTTGATCTTGAGAGTTAAGGTGAGTTTGAGGAAGAAAAATGAAGGAAAATGAAGAAACCGAGGAGATTTTCGAAAGGTAAGTCCAAATCAACCCTCCACCCTTCTTTGATATCTCAAAAAAAGTAAGTAAAACCTTTAAATCTTGGGTCTAAGATCTCTCAAAATACCCCCCAACACATCCCTTTAAACACTCCAAGAACCAAGAACCGAAATCAAACCGAATAGGCGTCGTAGTTGGAAATTAGAGGATGTTATGTTTATAAATGATATGAGATATTGTTGTGTGTTATTATCTTTGATTTTGATGACCTCTAAATATGCTGGAGCTTTGATATTAAAGTTTAAAATACAAGCATGCAATGAAATGGAACAAAAATTTGGCATGACATAAGTAGAAGACTTGAACCCTAAGAAGCTTAAATTTTTGGAACTTTGATGTTTCTTTCTTGAGATTTGAAATGCCATAACTCAATGTAGAAAATTGATTAAAGCCTGTTGATTATGTCCAGATTTATCTTTTTATGGTATCTTTCATCCAAAGTTGGTTTCAACTCATTTGCATAACTAGAACTCAAGATATTACAATTTTATCAAAATGTATCATTTTTCGACCAGTCAGCACTACCAACTTGGAAACCCTATTTTAAAATGCTAATCGAACTTCGGTCAAAGCATGAAAGTTGTATATAACATGTATATCTATCTACCCACCAAAATGAGAACAAAATATTGAGACCTGATAGATCAAAACTCCTTTGAAAGTGTCTATTGAGTTTCAACCCCTAATGAGCATTCTGTTACATATTGTTATATAGCTCAAAATCCCTATTTTTAGTGACCTATTCTTAACGTAGCCTACATGAATATTGTAGCTAATATATTGAAGTACTTTCTGCCCAAAAATCAGACCTTAAAGTCTCGGGATGGTACCCTAAAACCATTTCAAACCCTCTGTCCAAAACTGGCTCTGCTGAGTTTTGGCGGCTGACAAAACCTATTTTTTGAAATTGCTAAAACGTCTAACTATTTTCAAACAACTACCATTAGCTCTAAACATAAAACTTGTAGGAGACTTGTTGAACTAGAACATACTAGACAACGGGCTCATTTGGACTTGATATGACACCCTAAAGCCGAGACCAACAGAAACATATTTTTGGTAAAATCTTTAAAAAAAAGTGCTGAACAGTTTTTGGTTAGGATGTTTTGTTCACCCATTTGCCTTAAGTTTTTTCCTTAGTGTTAAACATGAGAGTTGTAAGAAATATTTTTATTCAAATGGTGTATAAAAATCATACCTTGATTCCATGTCTAGATACCCCAAAACCTTGTCGGCCCTTTTAATTTAATACTTGACTTTTGGCCTTAAAATTCATTAAGAGTATGTTTGAGTACCCTTCCCTATGAGACCTAATTTTTTGTATGATGATTGACTTGAATTAGTCGATTAATATTTCTAAGTAAATATATGATAATTTAGAATCTATGCTATCATATTTGAATCATATCTTGAGAATTTTAGCTTATGCTTTGCGCGTTATACCATGAATCTTGCCATATTAATGCCATGCTATAAATTGTTGCACTTGAGATCAATGGTACGCATCATGAGCATTGTCATTTGCATCCTGGCATATTGGAGTCCATCAGTGCAAACTGTTGTTGGGAAGGGCTTTGTTGAGATCGTCATTCTTGATTCTAAGTATAGGGCGTCTCTGATTGCCATTTTTAAAAATATTTTGCTTGATACACCCTGGGTGCATCTCTGGTGTTTAAAATGGTTATGGCTTGTACACCCTGGGTGCGTCCCCGCTATTTAAAATGGTTTATGGATATTGTTAGGCACCATGGGTTCGTCGCTAGCATTCCAGTTTGATGATTTAGACTTTGGGTTGATGCCAAACGAGCATTCTTGTTCCTAAGGTGGGTTTTGTGCGCATATAATTTTGGTTAGGATTTGGAATAAGGATGTTATTAACCACACCGTTGCCATTGAGTAAGACAGTTGTGGTATGACGCCCAGTGAAGTGGTTACTATTCGCAACGAGACGAGAATATGCTTGGTGATTAGAGTCCCATCAAGTCTACTCTGGTGATTCTCGGTGTGGAATCCCTATTATAATCTGGGTGCATGTTGGGATGGGCATCTACATTTCATACACAACTTCTCATGTGCATATGTTTATTGACTTGTCTGCTATTCTGTCATAAATTTTTTTATCTCCTTGACTATAAACTAGATTGGGCGTTCTATGGTATGTGTTGTGGTGATTTTTGTGCCATGAGATTAGTTAGAAGGTTAGAATGTTTTGCTTCTGGGCCTTGGCTCATGGCATTCGTGCGACAGGTGAGGAGTTCTTTGAGGAAGTCATCCCCGAGGGGGAAGAAGAGTTGGAAGGACAAGGTGAATTCCAAGAGCACATGAATTCAGCTGATGCATTCTGAGGAATCAAGATCTCTACTTTTGTTCTTACATGCAATTTTTTCCATGCTTAGCAATTTTTGTTTTAAAATTTCTTGGTGAAACTGCAATAGTTATGTAATTTTGAATAGTTTAGATTTATGATATAATAACTGTAACAACCCGGAACAGACCCTAGTTGTAACAACCCGATTGATAATGATCCGTGAAAAGACCCAGCCCAAACCCTAAGTGTTAGTGACTAATGGTCCACAAGACCATAGAACACGAAAGAAGTTTAAAACCCTAACTCGAATCGAAAACCCTAAGTTCGGTCCAAAAACTCCAAAAAGGTCCAAAACTCAGGCAACAAAACCTTAACACTCGGAGAGTCTCCCAACATTCTAAATAAAGTCAATATCATGAAATAATGAGTTAAAAATAAAAAATCTTCATAAATAGGGTAAAATGACCATTTTGCTCATAGCATAGCAAAAAGTCTTAAAAATTCTAATTTTAACATATGGGTACCATAAATCATGGTTTTAAGTACAATTAAGAAGAAAAGGACAAAATAACATCAAAAATTCTAAAAATACCCCTTAGTGGCTGACCACCTTGGGAAAAGTGCCAAAAAGTGACTTTTTGCTTTTTTTAGCTTAAAATGATGAGAAACATATTAAATTAAACATTATGATGATCTAATACTTGTTGAACAAGTAATATACATAATAATATAGTGTTATAGGTTAAAAAAAGTAAATAAATCATTATTGAAATTCATACACAACAAAATAAGTCAAAAAGTCACATATTGCAAAAATAGCTTAATTTGACTTAAAACTACATCTATTTAATCTATTGCTATAAAAACTATGATAATACATGAAAATACTATATTTCTCATAAACATATTAAAATAATAGGTCTCAGTAGCAAAAGACACCAAAAAGATACATCAAATTAACTTTTAATGCATTTTCTTGCACAAATGGGGCACAAAAACCAAGAAGAACCCTTTGATTGATGGGGGATCAGATTTTTGTCTCCCAAACTGATCCCTAGCTGTGTTTAGCTTTCAAAAAAATTGGATTTTGCCCTCTAACAACTTGTACTACAATAAATTAGCCCATGTGAAATGAAAAAAAAGTACTAAAACATTAATTACTTTGTTCCCTAACTTTTTCTATATAAACTAATGCTAAACACCTTCTTCCCCTTGAATATTTTGGTGGAGAGAGAGGGAGAGAAACCAGATCTTAAGTGTTATTGGGGGTCCATGGAGGTTTGAGAGAAGAAAGAAGAAGAATAAGGAGGGATCCAAGAAAATGGTCTTTAGAGACCATGGTTTTAAAGCTAAGTTCAAATCCATCCTCCACCATCCTTTGATCTCTCAAACATGTATATAAAACCTCTAAATCTTATATCTAATATCTCTCAAAATATCTCTCAACTCATCCCTTTAAACACTCTAAAAATCAAGAACCAAAATCAAACCGAAAAAGCGTCGTAGTTGAAAATTAGGGCCCTGTTTTGTTTATGAATGATATGAGATGTTGTTGTATGTTGTTATCTTTGAGTTTGATGACCTCTAAGTGTGCTGGAGCCTTTATTTTAAAGTCTAAAGTACAAGCATGCAAATAAATGGAAGAAAAACTTGACATGGCATAAGTAAAGGACTTGAACCCTAAGAGACTTAATTTTGTAGAACTTTGAGATTTTTGACCTAAGATTTGAAATGCCATAACTCAATTTAGACAATTGATCTAAGTATGATTTTTATGTCCAGAGTTATCTTTCGGTGTTATCTTTCCTCCAAAGTTAGTTTCAACTCATTTTCATAACTATAACTCAAGATATTGTAATTTTACCAAATTGTGTCATTTTTTGATCAATCAACACTATCGATTTGGAAACCCTATTTTAAAATGAGACCCGAACCTTGGTCAAAACATGACAGTTGTAGATAACATGTATATCTATCTATCCACAAAAAATGAGAACAAAATATTGAGGTTTGACATATCAAGACCCCTTTTAAAATCTCTATTGAATTTTAGCCCCCGAGGAACATTCTGTCACATATTTTTATATAACCCAAAACACCTATTTTTAGTGACCTATTACAAAAGTGGTCTACAAGAATATTGTAGCTAACATATGGAAGTACTTTTACCCAAAAATCAGACCTTAAAGCCTCGGGATGATACCCCAAAACCGTTTCAAACTCTCTGTCCAAAATTGACTTTGCTAGGTTTTGGCGGCTGATAGAATCTACTTTTTAAAATGATATATCTTTTGGTATCTTTTTCTATTGAGACATACTAATTTAATAAGCTTATGAGAAATATAGTATTTTCATGAATTATCATAGTTTTCATAGCAATTGATTAAATAGATGTAGTCTTTTAAGTTAAATTAAGCTATTTGGGCAGTATATGACTTTTTGACTTATTTTATTGTGTATGAACTTCAATAATAATTTGTTTGCTTTTGTTAACCTATAACACTATATTATTATGTATATTGCTTATTCAACAAGTATTGGATCATCATAATACTTAATTTAATACCTTTCTCATCATTTAAAGCTAAAAAGAAAGTAAAAAGTCACTTTTGGCACATTCCCAAGGTGGTCAGTCACTAAGGGGTATTTTTGGTATTTTTGATGCTATAGTCGTGATCAGAGGTATTTTTGATTTCCTTGCCCAGAGTTAGCCTAAATAGTTCAGATGCACCACCCACAAAATCTTATACCCCCACCTCAACGACCTACAGAAAGACGTGACACTCCTTAACCTATGAACCAATAGCTAGGAGGCCAAAACATTGAGAACCAACAAGAAAATAACAATCGGCGTTAAGAAATCCAAAAAAAATCATGCACAATAAGATCGAACATCAAGGAGTTTCTAAAACTCAAACCGCCAACTTTGAAGGTGGATTAGATCCACTCAAGGCAAATGCTTAGATAGCTACCCTCAATAAAATTTGTCGAGTACTAGTGTCACGCCCTAAAACCCGAGGTCACGTGAAAATTCACCAAACACCAGTTTTAAATAAATAAAATTTTATATCATCAAAACCATTTGTTGAAATAAAGGGAAAACCCAAAAAGATACATCTCTCATAAAGAAAAACATAAAGTTCTAACATGCATACAGTATATTACCTTATGGCGTATAACAACTGCCATTAGGATCTAGCATACCCAAAAGAAAAACTACAAAAGTCTTCAGCCACCGCGGGCATCACCAAAGCTACTCCTCATCCATATCATCACCTGAAAATGGTTTTATAAGAAATCCCACCCGTGAGCCGAAGCCCAATAGAAATAGACAATAATGTTGTAAAGCATGAAATATGCAATCATATAGTGTGGGAGTGAACTCAACCACAAAACCCAAAACAGTTTTCCATCCAAAACCCACAAGTTTCCCATTGGACCAACACAAGTCTCCCAAAATGGTTTTATTTCATAAAACCCCTGTTTCAATTCTTAAAACCATGTGTTGCAGGTAATGCAAATAAACCATCACAGTTAAGGAAAACGGTAATCAAACATTGTTCCCTCACGGAATGTATCATCGTGAAAAAATAATAAGAATATGATCCTATGTACCGACTCTATTACAAGGGGACAGAGATAACAACTATAGACTCCTATCCATTACCCTAGACCCCAGCCATTCAAGACTCGCTAGGCAATGACAAGTTCTATACGGAGCACCATAACGAACCACTTAATTTACGGGCGACAACCCGAGAGAACTAAGCACCCAACCGTCTCAATTTACAGGGACTAACCCGAAGGACCTGAGTACCTACGCTGTACACGTTTTTGAACTTACACCGAGGGTAACTCGTGCCTAATACACGTCATTTCGGTACATCTAGATAATCTTCTAAAAATAGTACCGTAGCTCAACTACGAAAGCATCATCTCAAAAATAATACACGATACATGTATATAGATCCATCCATCAACATGGAGATCAAACAAAATATTTTCAAAATATTTTGTTTCCGTTTTCAACAAAACGTTTAAAAATTGAGTCTCAACCCCGAAGGCGAGCTCCAAACCTCCTAAACATAAAATGTTGAGATTTCAATCAAAACCATCGTTTTCCAACAAAAACCACCGTTTTCGAAACAACTTTTGAAAACCATACGTCCACATGTCATAAGCTGTACTAAACCAAGATAAGCGAAAAACATGTTTTTTACCCGAAAAACTAAGGTTTAAACATATATATGACCTTTCATGTATTTTTTACCCGGTAAAAATACATATAATTACATATAACACCCTTGTATAGTAGTAAGGTCTAGAATCCTATGTCGTTGGGTCAAAACCTGACGCCTTGAAAATTGGGCCTCCTCAGAACGAGAATCTGACCGGATGAGCACAAAGCTATCAGCTTAGATAGCAAGGATCCATAAGCTAATCATCGAAAACTAGGCTCGGGGCACTCACTTATGTAGAGAGAAGGCAGAGAGAATGGAAAAATAAGCTTTTCCAAACATTCCAGCCCTTGGAACTACTTATAAGCTCGGCCAAAAAGTAGTTCAGTCCACTGAAGAGGCCACTTCAGTCGATTGAAGCTCCTCGAAAAATGTGAACCGCCACAGTTCAGTCGACCGAGCCCTTCGATCCAATCGACCGAACTCAAGAAAAATAGTTCAGTCGACCGAACATAGCAGCCCAGTCAATCGAACACCCTACTATTTTTTGGTCTCGGGTTTTGTGTTCTAAGGACAACCAAATAAACCTAAACAAGGTCTGAAAAAGCATAAAACACATCTAAATGCTGTTCTACAACACCAAAACATAAACCATGCATCGATGATATATAATATGAAGGAAAACACGTCATCATTTATATATCAAAATGAAACGGTACAGGGTCTCACAATTCTCCCGCCCTTAAGGAATTTTGCCCCTGAAATCCACTATAAGGTCACGAGGTGAACAACTCTGGGTATCTAGCACGAACCCCAGACTCAAGCTCCCATGTCGCTTCTTTAACTCCGTGATGAAGCCACAGAACCTTGACGTACATAATCGTTCTCCTCCGTAACACCTGCTCCTTCATGTCAAGAATCCTCACCGGATGCTCCTCATACGTGACATCCTCATCAACTCGTAGCTCAGCCCAATCCAAAACATGTGAGGGATCAGGCTCATACTTCCTAAGCATGGAAACGTAAAACACGTTATGCGCAGCTGCTAACTGAGGTGGCAAAGCTAGATGGTATGCTACCACCCCAATTCTTTCCAGGATCTCGAATGGTCCAATACAACGTGGTCATAGCTTCCCACTATGACCAAATCTCATCAGTCCTCTGCGATGCGCGACCTTCAGAAACACGTGATCCCCCACAACAAACTCTAATAGTCTCCTCCGCCGATCAACATAGCTCTTCTGGCGACTCTGCGCTGTCATGAGGCGCTAACGAATCACTGCGATCTTCTCAGTCGTCTCCCGTACTAAGTTGGGTCAGAAAATAGTGGTCTCTCCCCCCACTTCCCAACAAACAGACGATCTTCACGGCCTACCATACAGAGCCTCATACGATGCCATTCCAATACTGGACTGGCAACTGTTGTTGTATGCAAACTCTGCCAATGATAGATGATCCTCCCAAGAACCCCAAAAATCAAGCACACAGGCTCTCAGCATGTCCTCCAAAATTTGAATGGTCCTCTCAGACTAACAGTCGGTCTGAGGATGAAAAGTTGTACTAAAGGTCAAGCTTGTCCCCAATGCCACCTGAAGACTCTTCCAAAAGCGCGATGTAAAGCGTGGGTCTTGATCAGAAACAATGGTCACAGGTACTCCATGTAGTCGGACTATCTCCCACATGTACAATCTGCTCAATTTGTCCACTGAATCTTTCACTCGAATAGGGACGAAGTGCGCAAACTTCGTCAACCTATCAAGCACAACCGAAACAGCATCATGTCCAACCGGTGATCGAGGAAGTCCTGATACAAAATCCATCGTAATATTCTCCCACTTCCACTCAGATATAGGCAACGGCTGCAACAATCCTGCTGGCCTCTGGTGTTCCACCTTTACTTGCTGACAAGTAAGGCATCGGGAAACAAATCGGATCACATCTCTCTTCATTCCTGTCTACCAAAACTAACGACGCAAGTCATGATACATCTTCAAACCTCTTGGATGCACCGCAAGACGTGAATGATGAAACTCATGTAGCACCTCAGCACGACACGACTCTGGCAAAAACAATCACCCTGATAATCTCAAACTCTGATCAGAACCCATCACCCATCTTACCGTGTCTGTCCCACTGGCAATGCGGTCCCATATCATCTGAGCCTCCTGATCTGTCCACTGAGCCTCTAATACATGTGCAACCAATGTAGGCTATGAAGCAACTGAATATAAGGTCGCACCTCCCCCTGTCTCTCCAAGACACAGATCAAACTCCCCAACATTTGTAAGCATGTTCCACTCTCGTATAGCCACAACAGCCAATGAACCGTGAGATCTTCTACTGAGTGCGTCAACTATGACATTTGCCTTACCCAAATGGTACTACAAATCAAAGTCGTAGTCTTCCAACAACTCCATCCATCTTCGTTGGCGAAGATTCAAGTCCTTCTGTGAAAACAAGTACTTTAGGCTCTTGTGATCAGAGAAGACCTCGAAACGCTCACCATAATTATAGTGACGCCACGTCTTCAAGGCAAAGACCACGGCTGCCACCTCCAGATCATGTGTCGGGTAGTTCCTCTCATGTGTCTTCAACTATCGGGATCTATAAGCTACAACCTTGCCTTCCTACATCAGAACATAACCCAAATTCTCATGTGAAGTGTCGCAGTACATTGTGTAACCCAAACCTCGCTCTGAAATAATCAGTACTGGTGCACTGGTCAATCTCCTCTTCAGCTCCTGGAAAGCTGACTCATAGGACTCATTCCACACAAACGTGACTCCCTTTCGCGTCAAATGCGTCATCGGTGCTGCAAGCCTAGAAAAGTCCTGCACAAACCGTCAATAATAACCTGTCAGACCTAAAAACTGCGGATCTCAAAGACGTTTCTCGATCGTTTCCAATCCATCACGACATCAGTCTTCAATGAGTCTACCGATACCTAGTCCTTTGACACCACGTGTCCAAGGAATCTCACCTCTGTCATCTAGAACTCACACTTCTCGAACTTCGCATACAAGTGATGTTCTCTCATAAGCTGAAGTACGACATGCAGATGCTCCTCGTGCATCTCCCTCGTGGGTGAATAATCTAGAATATCATCTACGAACACAACTACGAAACTGTCCAAATAAGGGTGGAAGATATGGTTCATCAAACCTATAAATGTAGCTGGAGCATTCATCAAACCGAACGGCATAACCAGAAACTCGTAGTGACCATAACGAGTCTGAAAGGCGGTCTTCACTATGCCCTCGTCCTTAATCATCAACTGGTGATATCCTGACCTCAAGTCAATCTTCGAGAAGCAGCGGGACCCCCTCAACTGGTTAAAAAAGTCATCATTCCTCGGTAGAGGATACCTGTTCTTCACCGTCACTTGGTTCAACTTCCTGTAGTCTATACACAACCTCAACGAACCATCCTTCTTCTTCGTAAAGAGCGCTGGAGCCCCCCACGGTGATGTACTCAGACGTACAAACCCTTTATCGAGCAACTCCTGCAGCTGCACCTTGAGTTCTCATAACTCAGCTCGTGCGAAATGATATGAAGGCATAGAGATAGGAGCAGCTCCTGGAACAAGAGCACTGGAGAACTCCACATCTCTGCTCGGTGGCAACTCAAACAGATCGTTTGGAAAGACATCTGGATAGTCGCAAACCACATGGGGTAAATCCCCTCGAACCCCAACTGACTCATCCAACCTGAGAGCATAAAAGAGGAAACCCAAGTTCCCTTGACGCCGAACAGCACTAGGCATAGACATCAAGCCCTCATCCCGATCACCCACAAAGTAGAAGCAGTCACCCTCCGGCGTGCAGATCGACACCCTCCGTCGCTCACAATCTATAAAGGCACGGTAGGTATTCAGCTAGTCCACCCCTAAAATGACGTCAAATGTGGTCATGTATAGAATGATAAAATCAAATGCTAAACAACGACCAGTGACTCCTAACTCACAAGATCTACAAACTCTACTCAACACCGCATTCCCACCGATAAGGGTCTCTACGGTCACTGTACTACTGAACGCATCTACCTTTAATCCCAATGCAGATGCAAAAGTAGAAGAGATAAAAGAATGTGATGCTCTTATGTCGATGAGAACACTGGCTCATGATCTAAAGACTAGAAGAGTACCTCTGATCACGGCTATAGCATCAAGCCCTACTGGTGCCTTAAAAGCACCGAGATCAGTGAGAACAAAAGCCCTGGCACGTGGCAGTCTAGTCTGCCCACCATAACCCTGAGTCAATGGCTACCTCACCGACTGCACTGAAGCGTCTCCTTCCACAAACCTCGACATCTGAGCCCTAGGCTGCTGCGGAGCCTGTCGCCTCTGTACGGATGAAGCAGCGGCGTTCCTGTCGCACCCTGAACATTACCCTCTCTGGGACATTATCTGCGGATATGCTCGAACTGACCACACCTAAAATAAATAGGCGGTTCTCTTGCTTATGATTGGATGGGCGCTGAACTCCAAGCCTAATCCTTCTGCGGGCACTCAACTGAACGATATCCCGGCTGTCCACAGCGGTAACAGATCAATCCTCTTTACTCCGGCCTTCCTGCCGAAGCCACTGAAGGTATAGGGGCAGACGACTGCAGCTGATACGACCTGGTAAAATGAGAACTAGGTCCAGACGACCTCTAGCGCTTGTTCCTGCGCCCCTGAAGCTGCGTATCCCCACTACCCTGTTGGTTCTTACCCTCTCTAACCCTGCGACTGTCTGCCAACGAGTTCTCTACCCAGATAGCAGCTTCCACCATCTTGATGTACACCTCCACATCTAGAGCTGCAACCCTATCCTTGATAGCAGGTCGAAGTCCCCTCTCAAACCTCCGAGTGCGCAACTCCTCAGTCGATACCATCTCTGGTGCGAATCGCGACAGATTCGCAAACTTGGCCTCATACTGGACCACAGATAGGTTCCCCTGAATGAGAGAGAGGAACTCCTCTCAATAAGTATCCCTCGAAGATCTCAGGAAATACTTCTCAAAGAAAACTCTCATGAAAGAAGCCCACGTCTCATCGACAGTGGTCTTAGCAAACTTTCACCACTCTCTAGCATCTTTTCGTAGTTGAAATGCCACCAACTTTATGCGCAGAGCATCCTCTTCGATGTCCAGAGTATTGAAGATCGATGTGGTTACTTCCAACCACTTAGTAGCAAGCCTGGGGTCCGGCTCCCCAACAAAGGTTGGAGGATCCAACCGCTGAAACTCCCGTATGGCCACAAAAGCCCTTGGCTCAAGAACTCTCACCCCAGCCCTAGTAGCCTCTGCCATAACTCGCATCGTAGCCATCATCACCTGCATCATGCTGATGCCACCCATGTCAGCACCACCCACTTGCTCTTGTGGGGCAGGAACGTTTTCTTACTCTAGAACCTGAGCATCAACATGACCTCGGCCACGGCCTCGGTCACGACCCTGTCCCCGCACTCCCCGCATGGACATAATACTATAGAAAGCAATATAAATAGGATAAGCTTTCCTACAACATGTTACTACATAACATAAACATATAATCATGCTATCACATAGCCACTTAAGATTATGAAAACACATCTCACATACTGAGGAGAATCAACAAGACGGACTCGTCAATTTTGATAACCTACTTAGATTCTTTGCTGGAAATCACATCCGCGAAATGTGTTTCTAACTTGGCTCCCAAGTTTGTTAGTCCAAATGTTCGAAGGGAAGAATCATCAATCTTGAGGTTGAACCTCTATACCCACATATACACAACAATCATGCTCATAAAGCTATTAACATGTTATAAAATAACATTTAAACACATGCAAGCAAGCATACACAATCAACCTCACCAGGTGATAAACCCTTTTTCCCATGGCTCTGAGGTATTCGAACCCAGAGCTCAGATACCAAGTTGTCACGCCCCAAAACCCGGGGTCACATGAAAATCCACCAAACACCAGTTTTAAATAAAGGGAAAACCCAAAAAGACACATCTCTCATAAAGAAAAACATACAGTTCCAACATGAATGCAGTATATCACCTTATGGCATACAACAACTGTCGTCAGGATCAGGCATACCCAAAAGAAAAACTGCAAAAGTCCTCAGCCACCGCGGGCATCACCAAAGCTACTCTTCACCCACATCTTCACCTGAAAATGGTTTTATAGAAAATCTCACCCGTGAGCCGAAGCCCAATAGAAATAGATAATAAAACTGTAAAGTAGAAAATATGCAATCATATAGTGTGGGAGCGAACTCAACCACAAAACTCAAAGTAGTTTTCCTTTCAAAACCCACAAGTTTCCCATCGAACCAACACAAGTCTCCCAAAATGGTTTTATTTCATAAAACCCCTGTTTCAATTCTTAAAACCATGTGTTGCAGGTAATGCAAATAAACCAGCACAGTTAATGAAAACAGTAATCAAACATTGTTTCCTCACGGAATGTATCATCGTGGAAAAAGAAGAAGAATATGATCCTATGTACTGACTCTATCACAAGGGGACAGAGGTAACAACTATATACTCTTGTCCATTACCCTATACCCTAGCCATTCAAGACTTGCTAGGTAATGACAAGTTCTATACAGAGCACCATAACGAACTACTTAATTTATGGGCGACAACCCGAGGGAACTAAGCACCAAACTGTCTCAATTTACGGGGACTAACCCAAATGACCTGAGTACCTACGCAGCGCACGTTTTTGAACTTACACCGAGGGCAACTCGTGCCAAATACACATCATCCCAGTACATCTAAATAATCTTCTAAAAATAGTACAGTAGCTCAACTACAAAAACATTATCTCAAAAACAATACATGATACATATATATAGATCCATCCATTAACAGGGAAATCAAACAAAATATTTTCAAAACGTTTTTCCCCGTTTTCAACAAAATGTTTAAAAATTAAGTCTCAATCCCGAAGGAAAGCTCCAAACCTCCTAAACATAAAATGTTGAGATTTCAATCAAAACCATCATTTTCCAAAAAAAACCACTGTTTTCGAAACAACCTTTGAAAATCATACGTCCATATGTCATAAGCTGTACTAAAACAAGAAAATCAAAAAACATGCTTTTTACCCAAAAAACCAAGGTTTAAACATATATATGGCATTTCATGTATTTTTTACCTGGTGAAAATACATATAATTACATACAACACCCTTATATAGTAGTAAGGTCTAGAATCCTACCTCGTTGGGTCAAAACCCGATGCCTAAAAAATCAAAGCTTGCCGGAACGAGAGTCTGACTGGTAGAGCACGAAGCTATTAGCTTAGTTAGCAAGGATCCACAAGCTGATCATCAAAAACTAGGCTGGGGGCACTCACTTATGTAGAGAGAAGGCAGAGAGAATGGAAAAATAAGCTTTTCTAAACATTCCAACCCCTGGAACTACATATAAGCTTAGCCAAAAAGAAGTTCAGTCGACTGAAGAGGCCACTTCAGTCGACTAAAGCTCCTCGAAAAACGTGAACCGCCACAGTTCAGTCGTTCGAACCCTTCGGTCCAGTCGACCAAACTCAAGAAAAATAGTTCAGTCGATTGAACATAGCAGCCCAGTCGACCGAACTCCCTACTATTTTTTGGTCTCAGGTTTTGTGTTCTAAGGACAACCAAACAAGCCTAAACAAGGTCTGAGAAAGCGTAAAACACATCTACATGTTGTTCTACAATGACAAAACATAAACCAAGCATCAATGATATATAAAATGAAGGAAAACACGTCATCATTTATATATCAAAATAAAATGGTACAGGGTCTCACAACTATAATGTAGTGAAAGGCAGAATGTTCAATTAGAAGCTTACCAACTAGAAAAGGAAGCACAACGATGGTGGACGATGAAGGAAGAAGCAGAGCCTGAGATGACCTGGGAAAGGTTCTTAGTAGTTTTTAGAGAAAAGTACATTCCTCAGTCACTTCTAGACGCCAAGAGTATGGAGTCCCAACAACTCAAGCAATAAGAATCAATGATCGTAGCAAACTACGAAGCCGAATTTACGAATCTTGCAGAATACGTGCCTCATATGATTTCGACTGAAAATATGAAAGCGAGAAAATTTGAAGACGGATTGAAGCCAGAATTTTGAAAGAATCGTACGACCTATGAGATTATCGACATATTCAGAGGTAATTGACTGATCACTTTTAGTAAAACAAGAAGAAAACGAAGAAAATCAAGAAATTCTTGAAAATCGAAAATGCCAGGACTCAGACATCGAGAAATTTGATGAAAGGATGAAGAAAAGATCCAATTTCGGTACTACAAGAAAAGAGGATAGTCAGAAGAAATGAGCTAATCCATGTGACGTTTGTGGAAACAGACATACCGGGACGTGCTGGCATTTGACAAAAAGATGTTGGAGATGTGGATCAGAGAACCATTACAAAAAGAATTGTCCAAAGATTCGAAGGGAAGACGGAGTAACAGTAAAGGATGGAGATAAAAATCAAAACCTGGGACCAAGAATTCCAGATCAAATGAGGCAAGGAAATCGAGATGTGATTAAATCCCGAATTGGGAGACAATGACACCTTTACGCGCTAACACCCCGAAATTTGCAAAATCAGGGAAACGACGGCACAAGTACAGACTCACCTTTATAAGATATTAGTTACAAGTAATATATATGTACATCTACCATATAAACATTCATGTTAAGTTTGGAGGACCAAACTTTCTAAAGGTGGGGAAAATGTGACGACTCGTAAACAAAAATAAAAATAAAATAATAATAACAATTAATAATTAAAAGCAATTCGAAATAAAATTCCAAACAGAACCTTAAAATTAAATTTTAAACTGTAACTCAAAAACTTACATCAATTAAAATATCAGTAATTAAAAATATAAATAAAAAAATTATATATTATATAGTTAGAAAAAAATTTGTAAGAATTTTGACTATATAATAATTCATAAAAATACATTAAAAGTTTATATTAAATTTTTTGTATTTTTCTAAATTAAAATTTTTACATCAAAAAAAATTATATAGTAGAAAATCTTCCTAATTTGCACCACGTGTGAATCGTGAGCCATGCAAAATGCCACTTGGCAGTTCTGGTTCATGCAAAACAACGCGTGCCAAGCCGGCTGATTCAAATTTCTCCTATAAATAGGCACTATCTGTTCTCATAAGCAAACAAATAAACTAGGAGGAAACTCTTATTACAGGAGAAGTCCCTAAATAAGCTTAAACCTCAAGAGAGGTAAATGTAATTATCCATATATATATATATATATATATATACACATAGCAGAGAGCTTCAAAACAGAAGCTCGCGTAGAAGCAAGCCAGGAAAAGACACCGCGCCTCCCCCACCGCCAGTACCCCGTCGGCGTCACTGCCGGTCCTTCCCACGGGTAACCCTCATCGTCGGCCCTGCCGCCAGCCTTTTCTTTTTCTCTATCTCTCTCTGTCTCTCCAAGACAACCACCACCATAACCACCTTCCTCACCGCCTTACCACCCACCCAAACGTCCCTCTCTCCTCTCCTCTCTTCTCTTGGCCCTGATCTCTCTCCACACCCGCTGGCTTCCCTCTTCCCCTTCCCACCTCCAGAGCCTCCATCACAGCTGCACCCCACTATTGCAACCCCCATCGCGAGTCACCCCACGCAGTCGTCACCGCCCCTTCAAACCGTCGTCGGTCTCTCCCTCTCTCCTTAGCACCTCTCTCTCTCGCCAATAACGCCACCACCACCCGAACCCTACGCCACCACCGAAAGCCTCTGTGCTGTTTGCGAGTTCGTTGAGAATGTATTGTGTGTGATTAATGGTATGTGTGGGTGTGTGTGTGTGTGTTGTGTGTGTGAGTGCTGTGTGTGTTGGTGTGTTATGTTTTGTGTGTGAGAGAATTGGGCTGAGGCACTGTTTGTTATCCCTAATTATTTTTAATTCTTTTTAACAAGAATTTTAAAAGAAATAAAGAAATTTAATTCCTCTTTAAAAAAAAGAAATAAATAAAGTTTAAATTAAAATATTTATTTGTATCAAAGATTGAGAATTAAGACAAAATACTATATTATGGATTAAGACAACTTTCGTAATATTATCTAATTGGGTTACATAAGAAATTTAACAATGTTCTCTTAAATTAAAATTTTAAAAAATTTAAATAAAATAAATTAATTATAAAGTTTTATGAGATTAATGTTTTGTTTCTACACTTTAGTTTTATGACATTATTTGAAACTAGAAATTTTATTATTCCATTTCCTTTCGAATTTTCTAATGTTTAGCTTTTTTATTTTTAGCTAATATATATATATATATATATCTCGTTAAAATCAAAATTTTCATATTAAAAGAACGTTAAGGGCCAAAATCATACAAAATGATTATTATAATTTTACAATAGAATAAACTTTTAGATTTCGATAAAAATAAGATATAATAGGTTAACGCAATTATGAAAATTTCACAAAAATTAGTATTTTGTGTTTATCTAGATTTAGACATGTTTGGACAAGATTAATTGAATGAACTCCTGCTATGATTAGGTGAGTCTCATATATCTTTGTTACTTGAGCTTTCCTATTCTATTTTGAATGCAAAATATTGTATTTTCGCGTAAAATACCATTTTTCGTACAACTTTCCTGTTGAGCTTTCCTGTTATGTTTTGAATGTAAAATATTGTGTTTCGCATAAAATGACATTTTTTGTACGACTTTCCTGTCATGGATATATCTGTAAAAAATGCAAATATTCTTGGTTTGAACAAGGACATGAATATCCTGTTGAGATTACTTTGAAAATATGTATATGATGATAGCTTGAATGGTGTTAGCCCGGTCGCTGGGGTGTTAAACAGCGAGGTGTATAAGGATGGGATCACGGGCAGGTGATTGTTGATTATGATATCATAACGAAAAGGGTTGTGGGGTCTCTCCCTACGTAACTCTGGCATACCCAAAAGCTTATCATCATATGTAGGGCTTAATGACTGTAACCTATTTATGGAAAACATGCTAGGGCTTAATGCCTGTAACCTGTTTGCTTAATGCCTGAAATATGTCTATGAAAAATTAGGTTTTTAATAAGACAGTTTGATGAGATGTTTTTATATGGTAAAATTGATATTCCATGACAAACCTATAATATTGATATATGTACACTCACACGAGCTTCGTGCTTATGAAATTTATATTATGATATTTCAGGGCAAGGTGAATGCCGGATGGTCGAAGAGAAGAAAATATCATTTTGTGTTTTTAGTTAGGACACGCGTACCTGATTATATTTAGATGTAAATATTTTGTACTCAAATATTTTTCTGTAAAGTTAATAAATTTCATGACACTAGTTTGTCTCTGGGTATGTTTGCAAATTCTTGTTTTCGCTAAACCTTTTCTAAATAATGGTTTTAAAAATCCTTAAACGGTTTGAAAAAAAAGTAAGCCTCGGGTAAGCTTGACTCACTGGCCGGTCACGAATACCATTTATAAAAATGAGACGTGGTAGGCGGCGAGTCAGGGCCAGGTGATTATAGAATGATCATTTCTAAATGTGGGGGTAGTGCTCCAGATTGCTGGTAAAATCGTTTAATATGATATTATTCTGAAAATAAAAAATGAGTAATAATTCAGATATCTATACACTCACATTAGCGTTGTTAACGAACGTTTATTTTGTGGATCCATGTGATATGCTTGAATTATAAGGAATGTTGTGGAAACTGGAAAGAGATGTCCCATTTATTTTGTTATATGAACGTTGAAATTTTGTACTCTTCTTTTTATAAATACATGTATGAATGCACGTTTAGTAAGTTCTGAAAATTTTTGTATAGGATGAAATTACTTGGAAAACGTTCAAATAAAATAATTTATTTTTCTCTTTAAAATTAAAAAGAAGAAAAGAAAAGAGGCTTTGGGTGAGTTTTGGCTCACTGACCGATTACGGACGCCATTATAAAAAATAGGACGTGAGAGAGATGGTACCGGAACAAAAGCTTTTCAAAAATCCAGAACTTTGGACACTTTACACTACTTTTATGCGCTTATATTGTTCTAGATGTGTTCTTAATTGGGTAGTTAGTAATAACTAGGGCATCCCTTAAAATATGGGTCCATAGTTAGCATAGACACATTTGAAAAGTACCACCCTACTATACCCACATGTAGCACCCTCGTAGAAATCATTTAAGAGTAAAGCTTTTTAAATCTAACTACGTACGTATGTAGTTTTTCTTCATTAATAGAGGTTTTGACAAGTTTTCATAAGAATAGAAGACAAAAAAACCATCTTACCTAGGTGTGATGAAACAAATAATAGTAAATTATTGTCTATGGACAAAAATACATATGTACGGAAAAATGCTGATGAAAATGGATAATTTGGAGCACCATAGGAAGTTATTAGTTAGAATCGTAAGTAAGTAGACATAGGACCAGATCGCCACCACCAAGTCTTGTCCCAAATCTAACAAAGTTATCAATAGCCACCAGTAGTTAACCCAAAATAAATTAGTTTAGACCCATACTTCCAGAGAATTCCTTTCTTCGAACCCTGATAACAATCCCTCAGAACCAAATAATTAGGACATAGTACCTATCCTTAAATTAGAGATTTTAGTTTGTGAACCTGTGAATGAATAGGGGTAGGAGGTTGGGATAAAAATAGGTAGTGTTTTTATAATGTTAGATAGTATTTTAGAAGCTTGCTAACTAATTTTGTATTTTTAAATGCTATTATTGGTATAATATTATAAGTAATTACTTGGCTATTCTACTTAAGGTATTACTTTAGTGATACTCGCAATGTCACACCTCGCTCCCACAAGGTACTCGACCTGTACAGTGGGGCAAGATCCCGCCGCAGACCGAGTGGCCATCGGGAACAACAAGGATTAAAACTTCTACTTCAAACCAACACAACTTTTCTTAAAAGAAAAGCGGGAAATATAAACTTCTAGGGATATACCATTCCAAGAACATACAACACATCTTCGAAACGTAACCTTCAGTTCTCAATATGTTGGAGACAATACTGCAAAGATCATTATTTTTTAAAACGATTTTCGGTAAAAAAATAACTGGACGGGCAAATGCCAAAACGGGCTCTAGATAAAATTTTTGACGAATAACGATTAAAATAAAACTCGTGCAAACAAAGTTAATTAAGAGGAATACCTTTTGTCGATCTATTCTTCAACTACGACTTGATTCCGAGTTGAAACTCCAGTCAGATCTTCTCCTTTATTCCCTTATGCGATCCTCGAACGTAGCGTGGGTTACGACCCTTTGAGAACTCATACCGGTAGAACCCCGATATATTTAAATATTGAAAGATAAAAATAATATTATAAAATAATGATATAAAATCATTTGTAACTAGTTTAGCCTACCCGCGTATATATATGGTTACAGCAGGGACATGTAGAGTAATTATGAGTTAGACTTTCAGTGAAACAAAGACACCTATTAGTGATTTCTGCAATTATGGAAAAACATGCAGCGGTTTCTGCAATTTTCATAAAATACTGAATTATAGTTCACACCACTAAAGAACTATAATTGCACTATGACCCATAATGTCAAGACCTTCTTACATTGAGCTCCTGCTATTAAATGCTTACCATTTCTTCCCACGTTAAGATTCCCAATACTCGCCAGTTAAATCTAATCGGCATTTTAATATTCCTTAAACTCTTCCACTTAACTTATTTGACCGCTGTATAATTAAATTCACCTGCAGAGTTTGACCAGGTCAAAACTTATAAGCATCCTTAAGGGGGTATCGTCAATCCCAATCTTCGGGATGTGGATTCCGTCAACAATTAATATTTGTCATATAAATAATACCGCTATCCAACTCACTGGAAATATAGACCCATATAATATCGCACTCTCTAATGAATCAAAACAACGAATATTAAATATACGCAAATTAATAATTATTTTGGGATTAAGAGGATAAGCACTATTCTTAATAACCTTGGGGTGTGAATTAATTTATATAGTCAGTACAAAATTAATTACTCCAAATGTCTCGTTCAATACACACAAAGTGTACTAGCACAGAGAGCCGAAACAATAGATGATACTATTATCTGTTTCCCGTAACCAAGACATGCCTACTAAAACTCTATGCTATACAATCGTACCAATGGTATGTCCATTTCCATCTAAACTGTGAACATAAAATCTAATCTTCTGTGTGCAATCCTACTCTACATACCAGATTAAATACTATACAAAATATCGGGCATCCATGCATAACATTAAAAATGATACACATACATTGCTCATAAAGATTCTCATAAAATAAAAAATTAATTTTATTAAAATTGAAATTAAATACTAAAAATATAATTTTCAGTAAACCAACAGCCCTAACAATTTCTCACTTATTCTCAAAATCATGCTGCCATACATGTGACTCCCATGCCCTCTACATGACTATCAAAAGTCTTAACTAGTAAGCTCTTTTGGAAGGTTGTCTCCTGATGTAAGCTCTATATCTGACTGAAAATCTGAGTCTGTGTACCCCAAAAGTACTAGACTGTCTTCCTGGTAAATCAATATATAATCTTTAGTCCTTTTTAGGTACTTGATTATATATATTAATTACCGTAGTCCAATGCTCCTGCCCTAGATTAGACTGATATCTATTAACCATGCCAATAACAAAGCAGATTTCGGGTCTAGTGCAAAGTATAGCATACATGAGACTTCCTACTGCCGAAGCGTAAAGAACCACCATCATCATCTCTATCTCATTAGGTGTCCTAGGACACAGATCCTTGGATAGAGTGATTCCATGCCTGAAAGGAAAAACCCTTTCTTGAAATTCTGCATGCTAAAACGAGTAAGGATATCATCAATATACTTTTCTTGTGATAAGACCAACATCATTCATTTTCGATCTCGCATCAGCTTAATCCCAAAGATGTGACTGGCATCTCCCAAGTCTTTCATATCGAACTGCCCAAATAACTATACTTTAACAGTATATAATGCCCCCACGTCGTTTTCGATGAGCAAGATATCATCTACATAAAGTACTAAGAAGATCACTACACTTCCGTCACGCTTCTTGTACACACAGGACTCATTCGGACTTTGATAAAAATCATAAGACTTTATAACTTGATTAAACCGAGTGTTCCAAGACCTCGATGCCTACTTAAGTCCATAAATGGATCTCTTAAGCTTACACAACATGTGCTCTTGGCCCTTTGCAATGAATCCGTCTGGTTGTATCATATAGATACACTCGTCAAGACTTCCGTTAAGGAAAACTATTTTGACGTCCATTTGCCAAACTTCGTAATCGAAATGCGGGGCAATAGATAAGAGAATTCGGATAAACTTAAGCATGGCTACCAGCGAAAAGATTTTCTCATAATCGATCCCTTCTTTTTGAGTGAACCCTTTAGCAACAAGTCTACCTTTGAAGGTATCAACCTTCCCGTCTACTCCTCTTTTCTTCTTGTAAACCCACCTGCATCCAATGGGTTTTATCCCTTCAGGTGATTCTACAAGTTTCTAGACCTAATTGGAATACGTAGATTCTATCTCTAAATTCATAGCCCTTTGCTAAATATCTGCATCTTTATCTTATAGTGCTTCATTGTAGTTACAGGGTTCGGTATCCAATTCTACCGGGATCTTCTCAAAAGACTCTCCCAAGAACATATACCGATCAGGTTGATGAACAACCCTCCCACTACGATGAGGCACTACCTGTGCCTATGTACTAGCAGTAACAGATTGTGCAGAATCGGAACCTTGTGCATCAGTACCCTATTCTTGATTTGCACCTGTCTCGATAATCCTCCCACTACGACGAGGTAATGGAATATCTGTGACTTATGGTTCCTCTTCTGTTCTACTGGTATATTCTCTCAATTCTTTCAGAACAATTTTTGATTTTGGGCTTATGATCCATAGTATAATCCTCTTTCAAGAATCGGATATTGGTGCTAATAATGAACTTTTGATCCTTAGGGTTATAAAACAGACCACCTTTCGTTCCCTTGGGATACCCCAAAACGACTTAGGTAAACTTGAATAACTCATCATGGATCTTACCATCTCCATACGAGTTCTATTCCTTCTTTCTGGTACACCATTCTGCTGTGGAGTGCCAGGTGCAGTGAACTAGGATGTAATCCTCTCTGGTGACAAGTAGTTCTTAAACTTTCCCAAGAGGTATTCTCCACCACGATCGGATCGTAGTAATTTGATACTTTTACCCAGACGCTTCTCCATCTCTGCCTTGAATTCTTTGTATTTCTCAAAGCATTTAGACTTACGATGCATCAGGTAAATGTATCCATACCTTGAGTAGTCATCAATGAAACTGATGAAGTACTCAAAGCCACCTCTAGCCCAGATTGTCATAGGACCACACACATCAGAATGAACTAGCTCCAACGGTTCTTTAGCTCTATAGCCTTTGGCCAAAAAGGGTCTCTTGGTCATCTTACCCTCTAAGCAAGATTCATAGACTGGAAGTGCCTCCACTTTCAATGAACTCAAAGTTCCATCTGCTTCCAGTCTATTTATCCTTTTTAGATTAATATGACCTAAGCGTAAGTACCAAAGAAACGTTTGGTTCATTAAAGAAGGAAACTTTCTCTTATATGATAATATAGATGTATTATTCATTTCAGTTAGTTGCAGTGTAGGAGAGATTGGAGTAATAATATAAAGATCATTCATCAATGTACCAGAACAGATAACTCGTTTATTATACTTAATAATCACAGAGTTATGAAAATAAACCAAATATCCGTCTTTAATTAATCCAGAAACAGAAACTAAGTTCCTTATAATGACAGGTACATAAAGACAATCTCTCAATATTAAAATATGATCTCTACCAAAATTAAAAGTGGTATCTCCTACTGCAACTGCTGTTACCTTAGTATTATTACCCATATGCAGGTAAATCTCCCCATCACTAAGTTGTCAAATTTTCAGGAACCCCTGCAATGAATTACAGATATGATTAGTAGCTCTTGTATCTACACACTAGGTACTGGTAAATAACACCGGTAAACATGTTTTCACAACTAGTAAACAGAAATTACCCTATTTATTCTGCCTTCTGAAAAATACTGGACATAACTTTTTCCAGTGCTGGGTTTAATTGTAGTGAAAATATCTGCCTTTCGGCTTTTTCACACCAGTCCGTGGCCCACTAACTATCATTGAAAATGTGTCTCCTTGTTTTTGAATATTTTTCTTCTTCATGCCTTTCGACTCAGAGGAAGAACCTTTTTTCAGAAAAAAATACATTTCTTGGTATTGAAGAAATACCATTTGTAGTTAAAGCTATATCCAAGTTACATTTCTACTCAACAAAATTTGGTTCCGTTAGTTTGTTTTCTTTGAGTATTGAAGCGAGTGGGTTGAAATC
>JAOTRH010105214.1:0-15669 GCA_034768845.1 Heliamphora exappendiculata | reverse complement strand
TTTTCTGCTAAACAAACCCAATTCACCCCCCCTCCTGGGTGGCCTTGTTCTAACAACATATTTTTCTAATGCTAAGAAATTTGCTTTTAAACCACCTACGAGGAGGACATTATCTAATTTGGGTAGCAGTGGAGAGCTAATGGATCATTTTTTAATAATCTTAGAAGAGTTTTCACCAAAAAATGTGACAAGTCCTCTATTAAAAGGGTCGACACTTGAAAATAAGGACTTATTTCTTGACATATGTGGGGAACAACCATTGTCAAGATATCGTATAAAAGAACTTTGAGCTTTTAAAGTCATGTGAACTATATAAATTTTTAAATCTGACGTTCTAACCCAAACAGATTGAGTTTTAGGAAAAGATTCATTTTGAGTGTTGGGTTTTTGGCCAAATTATGCTCTCTACCAGTTGCCTGCTCGAGCGCTCGACTGCTAGTGAGCTATTTTGTGCAGATTTCTAATTTGATCATGTAGTTTTTCAAGTTTTCTTTTATTTTGATATGAAAATAGTGATTTTAATCTTTTGCAATGAGATCTAATATGTCCCACAAAATCACTATAATGACAGACAGAGACAAATTTTTTTAAGCTGTTTGATTTTAACAAAGATTCTTGAACAAAGTTTCCCGAAGTTTGACCCTTGAATTGATCAGTACTTTTAAAAAATATTTGACTCGTACCTTTTGGCATATTGACAGCTTTTAGAAAATTGATTTGACCTTATTCCTTTGAGACATAAGAATTTCAACATACCTAAGTCCGGTTCAATCTGACGTCACTTTTTGCACACTTGAAATGCCTTACAAGCTTAGAGATCTTGCATTCAGCTTCTTGAGAGTGGTATTAGCATAATGTAAATCAGATTCCAATTCTTTGATTTTAGCCTCAAAAGAGGATTTCAAATTTATTAAATTTTGTAATTCTTTCACTAAAGTCCAAATTTTTTGATTTGTGAAAATTACAAGATTCAATAAGTTAATTTCTCTGCTTGTTAGAACCGATCAATTTTTAATACGTTTTTTATTTAAATTTTTTCAATTGAGTAATTTGAACTTGAAACTCGGTCAATTCTGATTTAAGGCTTTTATGTTTTTTTTTCAAAGTTTTTAATCTTCAGTGATAACTTAGTAATAAGTTTTTTCATTTTATAACTTTCTCTATGTAGTTTATCATAAGTCCATTGAAGACTTTTTCACTATTATCGTTTGAATCTGAACTTGAATTTGAATTTTTTTTTTCGAAATCACTGAGATCCACCTGATTTTTTGTCGGAGTATTTAGATTTAGATGAGTCAGCAAATGCGAAGAAAGCCACAAATTTACACTATTCACTTTCTAGTTCGGATTCTGTTTCAATATCACTTAACTCATCATCATCTTCCCACGTGACAGTAAATACTTTTACTTTCTTTATCATTTCAATATTATTTTGTAAACAAAACCAGGCAATTAGTGTTTTAAAACAATTGAAATTTCTTGAAGCTGTTCGAGCGATCATGTGGCAATGAGCACTTTGTCGAATCCTGTTTTATTTGCATGTACTCTTGGCTTGCTTGTTTGTGCCTCAATTTTTTGACTTGAATAGAATTGCTGATAAACCAATCCTAGATAAATTAGGATTCAAATATGATTAACACAATATCGAACCAACAATCCTATCTTGATAGGACTTTTAACTAAACTCAAACACTTTAGTCAAATCTTATCTACTTTAGAGTTATAAAATAATAAAAACTTCTTCAATTGCCATTAAACAAATTAAAAGACTTTAATATGAAATTAAATTCTTTACAATTATGTCATCATAGAAACACAAAGCATGTCGGTAAAATGTGAAGGAAAAAGAGTCATTTAGAGAGAAAAGTAGAAAACTAATGTCATCCGAACAAGGAACATTGAGAATAAGCTGTTTTCGTGAATAAGCGAAAAGATAAACTTTTATCCCCAAGTAAAATTGACTTATTCAAAATTAAATTTTTTGCTAAATAATCAATAAGCAAATAAGCAATTATATGAAGCCATTTTCCTAAATGGGACCTAAACATAAACATTCATGATAGAGGAAAAACTAACTTTAATACTTATTCATATAATAAGATAGAACAATTTGAGATGACACCTATATAAGTGTCAAAATTTAACACTAAAACTGCAATGATCTTGGTCGTTTCTTTTATTCTTTCTGCTCGCTCATGGCTTTCTACGTAAAAAAAAATATTAATTGATATTATTTTTTTTTTAATAAATTCAATAAAAAATAATTTAGCATTTATTTTTAAGAAAAAGCTACGAAAAAGGCCTTAAAAGGCTACTTTAAAACCTTTTAAAGGTTTTTTTCGTTTTTAGTAATTTTTTTTACGTTAATTTAAATCATAATGCTTTTTTAAACATCTCTCATTATGAAAAAATAGAAAAATAAAAACAAATGACTATTTCATATTAAAGAAAAACTCATATAATTACTACAAAAAAACCTTAAAAAGATTTTTTTATTTTTAGTAAATTTTTTTACGTTAGTTCAGATAATAATATTTTTAAAATTTTTCTCGTTATGAAAAACCAAAAAAATAAACACAAATGAATATTGTTTTTTTTTTAAAAAAAAGCTCATATAAAACGAAAATGCCTTAAAAAGACTTTTTAAGATTTTTTTTCTTTTTTAGTGAATTTTTTTTACGTTAATTCCAACAATGATACTCTTTAAACTTCTCTCGTTACGAGAAATAAAAATATAAAAACAAATGACCATTTTTAAAAAAAACTCATATAAAACGAAAAAAGTTTTAAAAATTTTTTTAATAATTTTTTTGTTTTTAGTGAATTTTTTTTAACGTTAGTTCAAACAATGATAATTTTTAATTTTTTCCTTGCAACTTTAGGCAAACCAACATATACTATTAGATTTATTTTATAATGATGAATTAAATTTTTTAAAAATCTAGAGTAAAAAAGTAAAAAAATTCAAAAAAGACGAAAAAAAACTATGAAAAAAATTACATGAAAAGTTATCCCAAACCGTGGCGAAACTCCAAGATGCATCGGACCATATCTAACTACTTTTTATAATTTTATTGTAAAAAGTATTTTATTTCAATCTAATAATATAAAAAATTATTTTAAAAATATATTTTAAGTGTTAACCGAACACTAGAAAATAAAAAAGGTAAAATACTTTTTTTACAAAAATATTTTACATAAAAAAAAATTTTCTAAAAAAATATTTTATATTGAAATGAACGGAGCCTTTGTGTCTAAAATTATAAATGATATGATTTTTAATGTACACTAAAAAAAATTAGAATATGTTTTATTAAAAAATTGAGGTATATGTTAATATCATTTCCCTAAACGGACTACTTATACATAAAATAATAAATATAAGAAAGGGTCATATATGCTAATCGATTACTGATAGTTAGCATTTTTTACATGAAAATAATAAATTTTTTATATGAAAATAATAAATTTTTTAAAATCTGAGACACCTGGTCCGGACCGCCCTCCCGGTAACTAGTAGTAACTACTAGTACCCAATGTGCAAGACGGCAAAACCTTTGTTTTGAATAAGTTCATGACTGGGTAACAGACCACACGTCATCATGTTTATTGGTGTATTTTTTTAATACATGTATATTATTTGGGCGATTGGTAATTAATTTAAAATTTAAATTTTTATTTATTTATTTTATATTTTTAGTTAAAAAATTAAATTTAGTTTAAATTAAATTATTTGGTAACTTAATTTTAAGTTAATTTTTTTAAAGTTGATTATTTAGATACACAATTAATTTTTTTTATTTTTTATTCAAAGTGGATAATTTTTTCTTTCTATATATTTGATATTAATAATTATATGTAGTTGAAAGTGGTAGTAAATAAGTTATGAATAAAATTTATTATTGTATTTTAAAAGTATTAAGAGTTTATATTTTGATTTAATTTTTTAAATTTTTTTTATATTTTTACCAAAGGAACAATTTTAACTTTTTTGACGTTCTTAGCAAAAAAAAAATTAAAAAATCAAAAAGCAAAATTGCTAATAAATACTATATTAAAAGGAAGTAGTTATGGTTAATTTATATATTCTCACGTTAAATAAACACATAACATACGTGTATTAGATGAGTACATCATATCAATATATTGTTATGGTATTTTTACCTATTCAATAATTTCTCTCTATTTTGTTTATTTTTTCTAAATCTTTTGGGGTATTTGACAAAATTTCTTCTTATAATTTTTAATTTTTTATTACTAATTTTAAATATAAATTATCATTTATTCTAAACACTCATAATTTTTATTATAAATTATAATTATTATTTTTATTTCAACTATAAATTAAAATTTTTGCCAAGCATTTATAATTTTTACCACGGTAGTATTTGGTAAAATTATTGTTAGTAATTTATAAATTATAACGTGTAACAAAAATTATAAATATTTAATAAAAATTATAATTTATAGTTAAAATAAAAAAAATAAATAATTATAAATTAAAATAAAAATTATGATTATTTTATAAAAAAATTTATAATTTATGACAAAAATAAATTTAAAAAATTAAATGTATGAACTATTACTGTGAACAATGTCAAAAGCCACCTTTGTTTGAATGTGGGTAGATCCCAAGATGGTCCTCTAGGTTTTTATTGTTTTTAGCATATCCCATCAAGTGGGGGCCGGCTGTTCTGCCCTGAGTTTCTGATGTGATGATACATACGATCTGAGCACTGATTGCGACAGGTGAACCCGTGAATTGTATACATCATCAACCGCATGCTCCATATATATGATGAATATCTCTGAGCTCTGTCTCTCCGTGGTTTTTTTTTTTTTTGTTTTGTTTTCAAACATCCCTGAGTTTTAATTGGATGACGTTAGTGCTGATGTTTTAAAAATTACCCTTTCCTTTTTAAAGTTTAAAATTATATTACAATTCTCTTATTAATTGCTATTAATTGAAAGTTAATGAAATTGATAAAATTTTACTAATATTAATAAAAATATCTTAAAATATTAATAATGTCTATTTTGTAATTATAAACTCAAATGAATGTAGTATCTCAGTAGTGCACGATGAGATTAATTTTATAAAAATTAGTCGAATTATGCATAAACTAACTCAATCACCTTGAGATATCAAATAAAGGAAAAAAACTCAACTAACTCACTATAAGAAAAACATTAACAGCGACGAGAATAATCGTCGCTAAAAATTTGCAATTTGTCTCTCAAAACCTCTCGTGACGAATTCAATTTCATCGCCAACTTGTCGCGAAGCCCTAGTCTAGAAAGATCTACCGCGACGATTTTGTGTCGTCGCGACAGATCAATATTTATCAACGACAGAATCGTCGGTAATGACCTACCTTTGCCTACTAAGGCATTTGTCGCTAATGGTATTCATCCACGACAAGCCAAATTCATCGGCAATGATGTCTCTTTGCCTAGAAGGCCAGTTATCGCTAATGGTAACAATCAACAACAAGGCATTTGCGCGGCCAACGACCTATCTTTGCCTACAGAGCTATCATCGCTGATTCTCCTAATTCGTCGGTAATGGTCACATTTGCCAATGAAACATATGCCGCTATATAGTCAACAAAAGCACAATATGTTTTTAGCGACAAATATCATTTTCGTCGCTAAAGGTAAACAAGAAACAAAACTCACATAATTAAACTATAATATTTTTTTCGCTAATCATACAAAAAAAAACCTGTATAATACAATAATAATAACTACCAAATACATTCTCATTGATTCAATTCACCAAAAATTTAATAATAATAATGTAATTCAAAACATATCGAAATAAAATAACAAATTTCAATCATTCATTAACCGTTCAAAATATATCTAAATAAAAATAATAAGTTCTAAACATTCATCAATCGTTCAAAATATATCTAAATAAAAATCATATAAATTACAAAATAGTTCATCAATCCCAATAACATGATCATTACTTCAAAAGTACAATACAATTTTCAATTCGTATCTGTTACAAGAAAAAAAACTCTATATAGTAAACATAAAATTAATCAAATTAAAAAAATATAAATTACATAATTTTTTTTTATTATCTAACCTAAATTTGCATTAAGGTGCCCATTATTAGTACAAGTTTCTTTAGACTAGTAATGTGTACATGTCTGGACCTTGAATTAACGTGTGGTTTATTTTCACAAGTCACATTACTCTAGATTGACGTGTTCGTATGAGTTTTAGAGTCATTTGATTGTTTATCTAAAGTTTTGACCTCCTATGGCATTTTTGCAATTTTTTAAGTTTCAAGATTAACAAACTTTCATCTAATTCTCAAATCGGACATCGAATTAACATTTGATTTGTTTTCACAAGTCATATTACTCTATATTGACTTGCTCGTACGAGTTTTAGAGCCATTTGATGGCTTATCCAAAGTCTTGACCTATAACTCTCAAAATCTTGAAAAAATATTCAATAACTAGATTAACCTTTAGTACTATAGGTAGACTTACCAAGAAAAACTCGATTCACCGCTACCATTGTCGCGTTGGGACCATGACACTCTCATTTGGCGAACCGTAAAATCGTAAAAAGCCTCAAACTTCTTATTATTCGCTTTAATAGTCTCTTGTTACTGCTTTATTGACTATTGTTGCTGCTTTATTGACTCTTGTTGCTCCTTTATCATTTCTTCTTGGATTTTGTTCAACTCATTCAATGTTTCCACTTTATCTAGGAGAATTTGGACCTCTTGTTGCGATTGTGCAATCGAGCTTCTAGATGATGATGACCTCCCACCAATTCCATATCCTTTTAAGTAATTGAAGCATTTTTCTAGTACATCAATCGCCATCTGCTCCTATGTGACTGGTTCTGCTCCAAGTTGTGATGTCTCTTTGCGTAACATTTCAAAATTTGCCTGAAATATTTATAAAAAGTTAAGCAAATAGTAATAATACAAACAAAAATTACAATTGAACACATACTTGAATATACTTACATACAATTTAGCACATATGGGGTCTACCCAGTCATCTTTTTTTCTACTCGTGTGGGAGTCCTTTAAAAAGTATGAGATGTGGAGTTTCTTACCACCATTCTCATTTGTTTAACGCAATTTATGCCATGTGTTAGTGAATATTTAACAATTGATATTTATATATCTTATTTTAAAACTAAAAACATATCACTTTGATGGACATCGCAGTAGGAAAAGATCTACAACCCATTGTATGGTTGAACGGCAATTTAGATCGATTAATTTTGTTTTTCTCAGCCCGAATCTACAAATTGTTTCAAAGAATATATAAGTTAAATATTGCTACTACTATTGCAATTCCAATATAAAAAAACTTACTGCGTGCTTTTCAAATGTCCAAACATGATTAATCATATACTCCTAGTCTTCTTATTTTACTCCTTTCTATGGCCTAGTCTTCGGGTCGTCACAAGCCTCTATCATGTCCACGTAATGCCTTTTCATACGTGTTTTTCAATCTTTATAAATATTTTGACATTTTTTCTCAATACAATTCCTAACAATCTCGTTGGTGTTATAGACTTTAATCTTAAATTTATCTTGCATATATATGAATTGTCAAATTAGAATTCATTTTCATACATAGCAAGATAACTCTATGATAAATATTGAATTGAAATACTCGTGTTACTTGTATAATTGGGGCTTTGAGTGCATCGTCAATATCGTCCTATTTTTTCACTCCCTATAATGGTGCAACTATTCTAATTTGTACTCCGAGTTCATTAGCTAGCCTAGTGGAATTCTCACCAATAGGGGCTCCAGCATCATCGGGAATCTCAACAAGGAGTGGGATGCCACTGTGGCTAGCTATGATCTGTAACAGTTTTTTTCCACGAGTTGGACCTCGATTTTTTCTAGAGGTTGTAGCTAAAAAGACCAAAAAAGTTAAACTTCATTAGTAAACAATTTGTATTACATTTCTAAACAATGCAATGCATATTAAATGTATGTCCAATTAAATACATAAAACATACCTATGGTCGTGCTGTCCTGGGTAAATGTAGGAGACGGTGAAGATAGTGTAGTATGAGGCATGGCAACAGTAGTCTCCAAAGACTGTAATGGATGAGTTGCCTTAATATTTCAATTAGGGGCCATATCTGATCTGACACAAAATTGTTAATGAAGTTTTATACACAGGTTTAGTTTACATCTTGTTCTCAACTACTAAGTTTTTACTCTGCTTTACTACATAATTGAGAATGTGATAACCTACAAAACCTTGCCATCAATAAATCTCCTGAATTTCTAGAGAAAATCAAGTAAACTAGTTGAGGTCAGCACTTAGTGAATAAATCTCCTTAATTGTTATGATGAGGAAGCACCAGGTTTAGCAAGTGAATATTGAAACAGAGCTAGGGGCAGCAAATACAAGAACCATAAGAAAAAAACAAAACCTAGATCCAGTCACAACATTATTATGCTTAACCATGATTTACTTGTGGAGTTATAGAATGTGTGAGAAAAACTCCAACAACACATCCAATTTCTATGCAGGTGATCAAAGTGAGCACAACAAAATGAGAAATCATAAACTGCTTAAGATAAGTTATACACTTCAAATTCATAGTAAGTACTTCTTCAAATCATGGTGTAGTTGACTACTTTGTCATAATTCACATGTGCTTCAACAGATAATAAGGCCCCACGATGAGAACATAATATTATGCATTACTGGTTATTCACATACTTTCACCCCGGCTAAAACACACGCACAGGCACACACATACAAAAAATAACTTGCCTCACATATAACTTCAATCACACAATAAATAAATACAAAAATAAAATAATTTCTCAGTTCTAAATGGTAGGTTGAGATGCACATTATTTGTCTGATTCTGACAGCTGTTTGGATGAAAGCATTAAAATAACAGCCAAATAATAAGAAGTTCATACAAATGCAGCATTTCATCGGCCACTGCATACATGAAGAAGAAATAGTAGCATGAATGCATATCATCTTACATAAACATCCTTAAAAGTCAATTGTACACTTTACGTGGACCACACACAGCAGGTGATACAAATAATTTCATACTTACACGTTCTTTGAATCACTTTGGAAATTCATTAAGTTGTCTTTTTGTGATGTCACGTATATTTTGATTCTCCAAAAGCTTTTTGTGTTCCCTTTATACATTAATATAAGCTACAAACATTAGACACTATTAATACATCCATATGTATACAAATAATTAAATGTTAAACGTACTTGAGATATTGTTCCAACTCGAAACTATTGTGCAAGACAAAACTCTATTTGTTTTTGTGATACATTAGGACCTCTTGCGATTAGTCCGAAAGGATGCACATTTTGTGTGAAGATCACCAAACCAGTATCAGTCACACCATCGTCGGCATTCTGATCTAGACAATTAAATATGGTCTCGACTCCACAAGATACATTGAACAAAAAGTAAGGCACTCTTTGTCAATGTAAGCTTTGGTAATCGAACCTTTCGGATAAGCTCGATTGGTGATGTATCTTTTTAAAGTCCCGAGGAATCTATCAAATAATAAATGAAAAGTATTACAGATGGTTATCTATATTGCAAATTGCATAAACTTAAAAATAACTTACTAGTTATTACCTTTCAATTGGGTACATCAATCGAAATTGCACAAGTCCTGCAACTATGGCCTCATGAGGCAAGTGAATAGCTAGATGGACCATCATATTAAAAAATATTGGGGGAAAAATCTTTTCCATCTTGCACAGAATGAGTACTATACGATCATGTAGATTCTCCAAATCTTTCACCCTCAGAGTCTTGGAGCATAATTCTTGAAAGAAATTGCCTAACTTAAACAATGTAATACATATATCTCTCTTGACATACCTAATTATCCTAATAAGGAAAATTCGTTGTAGCAATACATAACAGTCATGACTTTTCAAACCCGATAACTTACTACTCTTTGTGTTCAGACATCTTGAGATATTTACTGCATATCCATCAGTATACTTTATTAACTGTAAGAATTCACCAAAATCATGTCTTTCATTTCGTGATAAAGTGTATAATGCTGGGGGTTTTTCAAATGACCTATCTGCACGCCTTCATAAGTGAAACTCTTTTCTTATTTTTATATCCTGTAAATTCATGCGTGCTTTTTCTGTGTCTTTGTTCTTTCCATCTATACTCAATAGTGTTCCTAGAAAATTATCACATATATTCTTCTCTATGTGCATGACATCAAGATGATGTCGAAGTTTGAATGTCTTCTAATATGAAAGCTCAAACAAAATGCTTTTTTTTCCCCAATTCAATAGTTGATTTCCCCTTTTTCTTTTCTTGTTGGTTGGATGTTTCCCATAATGTAAGAATGTTTCCTGATCCAATTGTTGTAAAATTGGTTCACCCGATAGCTCTAGCGGTTTTAGTCGATCTTCAATCTTACCGTTAAAAAGATGACTCTTTCGCTACGGATGATCCTCAGGCAAGAACTGACGGGCACCTAGGTACCCAATCTTACTTCTCAACCGTTAAGATGAAGCATCTTCATTACAAACGGGGCAAGTTAAATAACCTTTTGTTGCCACCCGGATAAGTTACCATATGCAGGAAAATCATTAATGGTCCACATAACAGCTGCTGGCCTAACAAGACTTCAATAACCGTTTTTATGATAACAAACCTATGTATATAATTGCGCAAATTGAGTTTACAGGAAATATATAATTAGCACAATCAAATATGTGGAAGCCATGTCGCAATTTCAACTCAAATACTTTGGCGACAATCTCTTTGGAACAAAGACAAAAGTTGAAATATTGAAGAACTTCAAAAAAGTGAAAGATGGAAGAATTTCTCTTGTATCATTTTTTTAGGATCTATGTAAAATCACTAAGCTCATGATTATATCTTTTTGAAGCTCATAGGAATCCTAAAATATCTTTAAAATATTTTTCCAAAACATAAAGAGATCAAACCTTTTGGAAAATCAAAATTCTAGATTTTTAGCTTTCTAGTCGACTAATGCATTGCATGTAGTCAACTGAAAATGGTCTATCAAACAAGTTTCGAGTTTCAACACAGTCCAGTCGACCGATCTTTAGATCCAGTCGACCGAAGGCTAGTCTAGTTGACCAAACAAGCTTATCTAGTCGACTGAATAAGCTAAAATTTGAATTTTGTGCTGAAACGGCTAGTTTTACATTGCCATGTTTAGCCCAATGGCTAGTCCAAGTTTGAGACCTATAAATAGAGCTTTTGAGCTATGATTTTATACACTCAAAGCCTCTCAAACATTCTCTCATATACATTCTTCATTTGTGCTTAAACTCTTGAGTTATTCATTCATACTTTTGAGAGAAAAGATTGTTTAGATTTCTCTTTGAGCTTCATTGATATATTCTTTGAGAAGTGAGTTGGAGCTTTCAATTCTTGTACTCATCTGCTCATCATAGGAGTATTTCTTTGTACACTTTTCTTCTTATTCTGTTGTATTTGAGAAAATGATTTTTCAAGGATTGGATTGCTTGAGAAGGGTACATTCTCAAGAGAGGCTATTCTGCCTATTGAAGGAGTAGTAAGAAATCCTCATAGCGGTTGGCTTGAGACAAGGACATAGGCCGTTACACCGAACTTTATAAAAATTGTGGTGTCGTATTTCTATCTTTCTTTACATTTCTTATTTATCATTATTATTATCATGTTGTTTACTTCTGTATTACACTCATAAATCATTTACTTGCTTTTTAAAATCTCAAACAAGAAAGCTTTGAATCTTGTGATATTATGAATTAAAATTAAAAATACACTTGTGCTTAAATCTTCTATCAAAAAGTTTTGAATCTTATAAGTTAATTAAAAACTACTTGTACTTTAATCTTCTAACAAGAGGTTATATTTGAAAATATACTTGAAACTATTCTTGTGAATTAAAATATCTTGTTATAAGTGAAATGAAAAGTTATACTTGTCTTCTAAATACTTGAACTAAGATTTTTTAAATATCCAATTCACCCCCCTCTTGGGATTACACACTACTATGAATAGCCGCATGCATTCTAAAACTTTTCCTAGTTGAGGAATCATAAGTAAGAACACCATCTTTTCACAACTCCTTTAACTCGTCAATTAACAACCTCATGTAAACATCAATATCTCTTCCCAGTGCTTGGGGTCCAGGAATAAGTAAGGACATCATACAATATGGCTCTTTCATACACTTCAAAGGAGGAAGGTTATACGGCATAACTATCACGGGCCACATACTATAAGAGTTGGTCATGTTTCGAAAAGGATTAAAACCATCAGACGCTTGTCCTAATCTCACATTACGACCGTCACTAGCAAACTGAGGATATTATTTATCATAGTCCTTCCATGCTTCACCGTCAGCAGGATGCCTCAACACGCCATCATCCGCACGTTTTTCCTTATTTGACCTCATATCTGTAGTTGTCTTTCTTTACATGTACAATCTCTGCAACCTCAGTGTCAACGAAAAATATCGCAAGATCTTATGAGGTATCTTTTTTCGTTTGTCATCATTCAACTTGTATCTAGTTTCCTCACAAATAGGACACTTGTCCAGGTTCTCCTTCCAAAAAAGTGCACAATCATACTTACATGCATGAATGGCAATATATCCCAAACCCAAATAACGCAAAAATTTCTTAACTTCATAAAGGGTCCACGGAATCTTCTTATCGCTTTCTGGTAAAAGGTCCTTCAATATTCCCAATAACATGTCAAATGACTTATTGCTCCATTTGTTCAACACTTCAATATGAAGCATCTTAATGATGAATGATAACAAATTAAACTTTTGACAGCCTGGGTACAACTCACGCTGAGCATCGTATAATAATTTGTCAAAATTTTGCACCTTTTCCCTCTCGATCAAATTGGGTACTTTATCCTCCTCATCACCATTCATGATATTTGTTGCCATATAGTAGTCTTGCAACATATCTTCTAATTTGTTGTGTTCCTTATTCGCTTCCTCTGACATTTCATCACTATCAAAAATAGTCTCCTCGTGATTGGAAATAGTCTCCTTGTGATGCACCAAATATTTGTAAGAAGGTGATACCCCCCTCCGAACCAAATAATATTCCATTATTTTATTGGTATGATATTCACAATTCAGGCAGTCCATGCATGAATAACGAATCTAATCATTTGATCCTGCAATTTCCATTACAAATTGTAGAAATGACTTTACCCCTTCTCGATATGGTATGCTCATTCTATTCCTCAATGTCATCCAATTGTTGCCCATACTTTATGACCTACATGTTACATCGATGTTATATTTAATAGAAAGTTCCAATAACAATGCTTGTCATCCAACTCTTGTCTAATACACTGTAATATTTTAACTCCTACCATAGAAAAAAAAAGTTCAATTGAATGTGGTTTTTAGTTATGTACAGTGCAGGGAATGAGAGGAGACTCGTAACATTTATTGTGCATAATACAATTCATTCTATACCACCTAAACAAATGCTTAACTAACAAGATACTAAACAAGATAACCATGCAAGCATGAACTAGCCACCTTAGGGGACAAACCACTGAGCCTAGGATTACTGATGAGATGATTTACATCAAGAATATAACCCTAAACCAAGGTTGAGACCATTTTAAGTAGAAGAGTCAAAGACCTATAACTCCTTACGATCAACAAGAAACATATACACCCGCTAAAGATTTTAATGAACGAGATTAGCATGGTGTCCTCACCTCTAGAACATGAGACCTAAAATCTATAACTTTCCAACCACCAGAATAAAGGGCAACAAGAGCTCATGAACCCCCATATGTAACAACAGGCACACTAGAGTATGGATGACTTGTTCATCTTCCTATCCTCCTGCTATCAAATTTAAATGTTTAGGCATCATAATTTTATGTTTTTAATTTCTTTGCCTCTGTGAAACGGGATTCATTGATGTTACTTAATTGATATGGTTATACCAAGCTCTTTTGGGAGGGGGATGTTATCTATGGATTTCATATTTATGAAAAATATTATTTTTTTGGTTTTCACTTTTACCCTGCAGCTAAATACACCATCGCTCCAATCATACCAGAATCTAATTTTGAATTCTGGGTCATGATAACTTTCATGGAAAAAAAAGCCATTTGAGAAAATCTCAAATATTAGTCACGTACTCTTTATTGGTGGCCTCAATCATCAGATGTTACATATAAGTAATTGAGTTGGGAGTAATGAATCTTTTCTAAATTTATACACTTCTAAAATTATCAAGTTAGCCAATTCGGTTGTGTTTGGAGTGGTATCATTGGATTGAATGGTTCCACTTCTAAATCTTGTTGTTCCTCTCCTTTTATGTCTTTAGGGTGACCCAAGTTTCCTTCTTTTGGGTTTATGACGTGTGTTGGTGCTACTGCTGCAAGGGCACTTAAAACGGTTCTTCAAGGAATCTTGCTTTCTTCTGAAGGGTAATGAATGATTTACTCTTTTTTGTAGACATATTCAATCCAGTAGGTATTTGACGATATTTAGTTTTCCTTTGTTTCTTGAAACTATTGTATGTCTGCCAATGTTAAGAGGTGAATGCATTCCTCAAACAATTTTCCACAAGCGTAAATGAACGAAAATCCTAAGATTGTCATCTCATATTTAAAACTAGATTCTACAGACTAGAAGAAAGACTCACCTGCAAGAAGGCTAAGATCTCTCGAATCTCGCTCCTATCCTCTTCTCCGATGAGAAGCCTCAGATCTATCAGAACGAAGCCGTCAGCATGGTCTCCGCCACATAAGCCAATTTTGTTCGCATCACCGTCCAATCTGACTGTCCCAAAGCATCCACTGCTGAGTTGGTTCCATCGAAGCCTTCTGAAAGCATTCGAGAGGGTTCGGTAGAGCAAATGGAGAGTGAGATAAATGGGAGGAAAGGGGAGGAGATAGAGAGAGAGAGAGACTATACATTGGGAGATGAAGAGGCAATCTGTGAATACTGATCAGATGAGGCAACGACGATGATGGAACTTGAGGCGTAGACGACGATGGACAGTGGTAACTTGAAACGAAGGCGGTGAAGAATTAACCAGAACAAATATTGATCAGAAGTGGGTTTAGGGTAAAGTAGTGGTTTAATTTTTGCTTAAGCAATTGGGGAAAACCCTAAACGCAACGAAATTGGTTGATGGGGAAGGATTAATTAACCAAAACACGTAGCGATTGATGCTTTAGAACTCTTGCAAACTCTATCAGATTTGGCGCGAGTGTTGGCGTGAAATTTTAACACCTTCGACGACAAAATAGGTAGGTTGTCGCGCAAAAACAGTCCTTCGCCGACGACATTGGTGATCTCGTCGGCGTAGTTCGACTTTCAGCAACTAAATTTTTTCTTTGTCGGGAAAAGGCATCGCGGTTGATGCTTTTTCTTGTAGTGACTGGAATGATTTTTTTCCAACAAGAAAATGCATTTTTAATTGCATTTTTAAAATTTCTTCTAATTAGAAAAATTATAAAATTATATATTTTGAATAAAATATAAAAAAACTCAAAACTATGAATATTTTGTTTTTGATAAAGTACTTTCAACTGTAATTAAAAAAATTTATTTTCGGGTTTCACATATTAAGAGTAATTAGAAAAGCAAAAATTTTAATCAAAATATAAAAAAAATAAAAAAAAGAG
>JAOTRH010105203.1:0-15669 GCA_034768845.1 Heliamphora exappendiculata | reverse complement strand
AGCTGCACGATTTTGATCCCTAAATATTTCTTTGAGGTTCATAATCATGTCATAGGCACTGGGTATAGACTGATACTGATGCTGCAAAACATTTGACATGGCAGTCAAAATATAACAGCGAGCCTTTTGATCAGCTTTCTGCCACTTCTGATGGGTCTGGATTTCCTGTTCGGTCGCCCCCTCATCAGGTACAGGTGAAAAAATCTCAGTTAATACAAATTTATAATCCTTAGCAGTTGAAACAATGTCCAAATTCTTGTTCCAGTCAACATAGTTTGATTCCATTACTTTTTTTTTTTAGTATTGAAGTGAGAAGATTGAAAGCTATTTTACTCCTAAGAATCACATAATTAAAAATAACCGTTAATTATGACGAGAAAAACTTTGAATTTATTTTAATTTAGTTTCTTCTACCATTTTAAAATTAATTCGCCAGCAGCCTGGTACCCTGTGAATAGTATGCCTCGATAGGACAGCGTCTACTATCCATCGTTTGTCCACACAAACTAATTCTTTTTAATTTTACTATCTAGACAACTAACTCTGCCAAATAAAATTAAATAACTAACATAGTTTCGATCCAATAGATAATAGCAGTGATTCAGATGGAGAAGATACTATTATATACAGTTAAGTGTTAACCATCACCTAATCCCAAATCAATTGCTTCGCAATGAACCCTTCAAATGGAGAAGTGATTCACACTAACAATTATCTAGAATCATCCCTAAATGAGATTTGTACGGGCGATACCGCAATTAATCTATCCGATGGGAATGAAGGCCTCACTACCAACATGCAATATTTAATTGCATCGCCTACAAACTAGTGATAGAGACCGCAGAATTTATCTGCGAATAAATTATCTCTCCCACTTAGATTTTTAAAATATTTCTGAGAGTTATAAAAACTGTTTAATTAAAATAAATTTATTAATTTTGAAAAAATCACACGATCTGAAAGAATCAAATATCTTTCCGTGTACACGATTTCAAATATTCCGGTTTGTCAAACCATCTTTTCATGTTTTAATGGGTAACAAATAAAATTTGATGAACGCATAGTTTTTTCTATAGTTTTTCAGTTAAGGTAGAGATTAAATATACTTAATTATTTTATTTTAGTTACACATTTTTTGAAAAATAATAATTTATTTAAATTAAATATTTTTTTATTTAATTAATTCAAAATTTGGAATTAATTTTCACATTTTCCCAAGATATCTGATTTTATAAAAAATTCATCTTAAACGTGATATTTTGTAAAAAGTAAAATATCTAAAAAATTTCTATTTAATTAAAAATTTTAATTAAAAAAATTATTTTATTTTTTTTTACAAAATATTTAATTGAAATCGAATTTTTTGAATTAATTAAATTAACAGAAAAATATAAAACAGATATATATTATCCACGCAGTTTCTAAGAATATAATTGCAAGACAGGTATATATCCCGACTTTATGATCAAATCGAAACTCTGAAGAATTTCAATCTCCTGTTGAAGATAAGTTGTAATAATCATTTTTCGAGTCAGTTTCCTATATCCATATTGCATTAGGGTTCTTTAATACATTGTGATATACAAATATATCATATCTAGATCAAAACATATCAGAAAAATCGAGCCAAGACAGCCCGGACCAGCCACAACTGTCGCCGGCCACCAGCCACTGCCAGCAGGTAGCTTTTGCCGCCACTCCCGAGCTCCGTTTTTGACGTCATTTTTTTTAAATAACTCTCGAAAAGTACTATTTTTCTGTCAAAAACCAAAAGAAAAACTGCCTAAAAAATAACTTTCGAAGAGCCCTGAAATAGCCGCCGTCAACTTCAGCCTCTTGTTTAGGCTTTTCCTGTGGTGTTTTTGGCTCCTATTTTTGTAAAATAATAGTACTGAAATCCAGTAACATGATGCTTCGAAAAACACCTCGAAAATAGTTCGAAAAAGCCTTAAAAAATAACCCTGAATAGCCCCTTGTAGCGCCGCGATGGCCTATTTTTCTCCACTATTTTGTTGTTGTTTTTCCATCTTTTTGGACTGTTTCCCAGTAGTATTTTACTGCTATGTTATGCTTGAAAACCTGCTCAAAACCACTCTTGAAAACAACATAAAAAATCATCAAAAAATGGCACCGAACCGCCATCGGTGGGCTATTTGTGTGCCGATTTTTTTTTTGTGTTTTTGGGACATGTTTTAAAACTATTTTAAACCCTAAATATTGCATAAAAATGTTAGAAAAATTGTCAAAAAATCTGAGAAAAAACTACCGTGATCCGTGGCTCATAACTCCCGGAACCACCGCTGGTGCCGCTACCTGTTCTTCATGTTCTTGGATATTTAACTTGTTCTTAAATATTTTAAAACAATATTTAAAAATAAATAATTGCTATTACATCGAAAACCTATGTTTCGTAGGCTCACATTCGATCTAGAAAAAATTTAAACTATCACGATCAACCATCGTGATTAAAAATTAATTAGAATATACACCGATCAGGTTAATGAACAACGCTCCCACTATGACGAGGCACTACCTATGTCTGTGTATTAGCAGTAATACGCTGTGCAAAATCTAATCCATGTGCATCAGTACCTAGTTCATGATTTGCACCTGTCCCAATAATCCTCCCACTACGACGAGGCAATGAGATATTAGTGACTTGTGGTTCTTCTTCTGTTCTACTGGTATTTGCACTCAGTTCTTTCAGAACAATATTATTTTTGGGCCTGTGGCCCATAATATAATTTTCTTCCAAGAATCGAGCATTGAGGCTAACAATGACATTCTGATCATTAGGAATATAAAACAAACCACCCATCGTTCTCTTGGGATACCCCACAAAGAAACAGACTTCTGTACTCAGTTCCAACTTATCTATGTCCCCTTTCAGCACGTGTGCTGGACACTCTCAAATTTGAATGTGTTTTAGACTAGGCTTACACCAGGTCCACAATTCTGTGGGAGTAGAAAGTACTGACTTAGAAGGTACTAAGTTCAGAATATAAGCTGATGTCTCTAAGGTGAGTTTCCAAAACGAATCGGGTAATCATGAATAACTTATCATGGACCTTACCATCTCTAGAAGAGTCTTATTCCTTCTTTCTGCTACACCATTCTACTGCGGAGTGCCAGGTGCAGTTAACTGGGATGTAATCCCCTCTAATGACAAGTAGCCCCTAAACTCTCCAAAGAGGTACTCTCCACCACGGTCGGATCGTAGTGATTTGATACTTTTACCTAGACACTTCTCTATCTCCACCTTGAATTCTTTAAATTTCTCAAAGCATTCAGGCTTATGGTGCATCAGGTAAATGTATCCATATCTTAAGTAGTCATCAATGAAACCGATGAAGTACTTAAAGCCACCTCTAGCTCGGATTGTCATAGGACCACATACATCAGAATGAACTAATTCCAACGGTTCTTCAGCTCTATAGCCTTTGGCCGAAAATGGCCTCTTTGTCATCTTACCCTCCATGCAAGATTCACAGATTGAAAATGTCTCTACTTTTAATGAACTCAAAGTTCCATCTTCTTATAGTCTGTTTATCCTTTTTAGATTAATATGACCCAAGCGTAAGTGCCGAAGAAACGTTTGGTTCATTAAAGAATGAAGCATTCTCTTATATGGTAAATTTGATGTGTTATTCAATTCAGTTAGTTGCAGTGTAGGAAAGATAAGAGATACGACATATAGATTATCCACCAATGTACCAGAACAAATTAAATGTTTATTTTTCTTCACAACGATAGAGTCACCAAAATGAACAGAATATTTGTCCTTTATTAGACTCGAGACTGAAATTAAATTTCTTCTAATCGAAGGTACATGAAGATAATCTTTTTGAAGTAGTAACCTATCTCTACTAAAGCTAAGAATGACATCTCCTACTGCAACTGCTGTCACCCTGTATTATTGCCCATATGTAGGTATATTTCTCCATTACTGAGCTGCTTGGTTTCCTGGAACCCCTATAAAAAATTACAGATGTTAGTTTTAGACAACCTAAGAGGGGGGTGAATTAGGTCTTAAAAATTAAATAACAATTTTCAAAACTATTTTCAAAACCGTTTAATATTATAAATAAATGTAGCAAGATAATCAAATATTAAAGCAAAGCAAATATTAAAGAGATTAGGGATAGAGAGAATGAACCAGACACCAAGGATTTTTGGTGGTTCGGCTTTTTCAAGCCTACATCCACTCCTCAAGTCTTTCCTTGAGAATTTTCACTATGTAGAATGCTTCACAAAAGCATTCAAAGCCTTACAACCTCAAGTCTTCCCTTGAGTATACGAATATTTACGGACACATTCAAAAACCTATCAACAGCTTCAAGATGATCTTATGAAAATAATTTCATATTTTCTTCTAATCACTTTTGAACTATTTTTTGATGAGATTTACTCACCCACTCAAAGGATAAAGGGTGACTCACCATTTAATACAATAAATGAAGTGTTTAAGTGAGAAACACTCACTCTCTTTACAGAAATTAATTGACATTAAATGAAGAGATAAAGAGAGATGAGGTACAAGAACTGGAGTTTAGCAATAAATGAAAGCTTGAAGATTTACAGTTTGAATCAAGAAAAACAGTGATTGCAAGTCTCCAGGTAGATTAAAAACTTTTGATGTCGAACAATCAAAAATAAAACCCGTGCCACTACAGTTAATTTAGAAGAATACCTTTTGGTCGATTCTCCAACTACGATTTTTGATTTCGAGTTGAAGCTCCCGTTAAACGTTCTACTGTATTCTTTTATGTGATTCCCGAACGTAGTGCGGGCTACGAACTTTCAAAAACTCGTACCGGCATAACTTGGTCAGCTTTAGCCTTGAAGACAAGTTATGAAACTGGTTCAGTCTACCCGCATATTTATAGGGCTACAGCAAGGACCTGTGGATAAGAGTAAGACTTCCAATAGAACATAGACATCCATCAGTGGTTTCTGCAATTAAGCAAATCTCATAGCGGTATCTGAAATTATGAAAGCCTTGCAGTGATTTCTACAATTTTTATAAAAAACTGAATTGCAGTTCACACCACTAAGGAACTATAATTGCACTCTAACCCATAATCTCAAGACCAACTTGCATTGAGCTCCGGTTATTAAATACTTAACATTTCTCCCCACGTTAAGATTCTCGATACCCTCCAATTAAATTTAATTACTGACAATTTAATTTAATCGGCATCTTTAAATTCCTTAAGCCATTCTGATTAACTTATTTAACCACCGAATAATCAAATCCACTTAAAAGGTTTGGCCCGGTCAAAACTTATAAGTTTCCTTAAGGGGGTATCGTCAATCTCTGTCATGCGCCAAACTCTGGGTCACGTGAAACACTCATAAACAACCATATAAACACCCAACCCGATGTTTACTCAAAAATTAAAGCATACATGCATTTAATATTTTCGCTAAAAGGCTTACAGAACACGGTTCTTGCACGAATAACATGTTATAAACATACATGATCAAAAGAGCGAAAAGGAAGACTACAAATCTTCCGCCTCACTAGCAACCCCAAATCAACCTACGTGATCAATACCTGAAAAACATTTTAAATCAGACATCGTGAGCCAAAGCTCAGCAGAAAACTAGACAAGCATGAAATAAAAGCTAAACATGATCATAAAATAATGTATAGTTTTCGACTCACACGAGACATAAAAACAGTTTTGAAAACAGTTTTATATCTAAACTCATACGAGTCTCAGAGGAAAAATATTTTGAAAACAATTTTATACGAGAACTCACAAGAGCCTCAAGGAAAACAGTTTAAAAATAGTATTGTATCACGACTCATCATAGCCTAGAAAATAATTTGATATATAGATATAGTACAATGCTTCACCAGCAAAGATAGACTCCTACGAGCGAAGACTCCTTCGAGCCCACATGCAACAGTTCTATACTCAGCACATAAATTCATACCAGAGTAAACATATATCTTCACGGGGTAAGACCGTAGGACCACATACGCCCCCATCATACATCTCCACGGGATAAAACCGCATACATTTTCCACGGGATAAAATCGTATACATTTGCACGGGATAAAACTGTATACATTTCCACGGGATAAAATTGTATCAACGCATTCATATATAAAATCAGAGCTTTAAATGCACCAAAACCACATAAGACCACATATATGTCCATAATATGCAAGAATAAAACTAACTAGAGTTTTATAAGCACAAAAGTACGTATAACCACAACGTTCCACATAACGATGTCACATAACCCACCACGACATCACACGCCACACACCTGACACAACCAACAACATACAGAACAAGACCTAACCAAAAGCCAACACCAAACCTTCCACAAAACAGTTCTTATCAAAATCCCATCTTTCTCAAACCACGTCATGCCCATGGATCGACGACAAAAGAAACAAACCACCATGGCCCACTACGACTAACCAAAATCTGAAACAACACACACCCCTCTTCATGAGTTTAGTTGATAGAACCCCATAATTTATTCGCCTAAAAATATCTAGAGGAGAGCCAGTCGATTGAACTCCATAATTCAATCGCCTGAAAAGCCACAATGCAAGCACCAAAACAACCAAATGCCCTACATCGGACCCATTCGGCCCAAACAAGCTACTAGAATTTTGCAAAAATCCCCAAAAAACACAGGTCAGTCGACTGATCTCCTCGGTCCAGTCGACTGAACCACCCAAACGACGATCCGGTCGACTGAACCACCCAGTTCAGTCGACTGACCCTAGGCAAAAATCATTTTTGAGCGACGGGTTCAGCCATCTTAACCCCAAATCGAAGCCAATGAACTCTCTTTCAACACACTCGGACATACCTTAGCCCAAGACTACTATAAAACCTCGAAAAAAACTCTCGAAACCCGATTCCATCCAATCGAAACGAACCAAAAAAGGTTTTAAACCAAAATCCAATTTAACAAAATAGAAAATGATTTTTCATGCATTTCGAGACGGTAAATACACACATGATTACACGTAGCACCCTTATAAGACATGAGAGTCTAGGATCCTATCTCGTTGAATCAAAAACTCGACGTCTTGATCCACATGCAAAATCGAATTTCGCCGAAATAAAATTCTATTCAGATGAATGCATAGCCCACCACGAGAAGATTACGAATCTACTATTGGATATCAAAAATTGAGCCCCGGGCCCCCAATAAGTTAGAGAGAAGCCAGAGATAGAGGAGAAACTTAGCTAAGAAGTTTTGAAAATATTTAACGCGAGATATTTATAGACCACGAAAATATCTTCTTCTTTTTTTGAAATTCGCACCTCAACACCCAACGGCGTCGGGAACTAACCCCACATGCATCTTTAAACCTGAACATGCATAAAAACACGTATGAACATGCTATGACAAAAATAATAAGCACGCATCGAAAAATACTATAAAAAAAACGGGTCAGGGTCTCACAACTCTACCCCCTTAAAGAAATTTCGTCGCCGAAATTCAGCACAAGGTCAAAGGAAACAACCCGTCGTTCACAATCGACATAGGCACGAGAGATGGTAAGCTGAACCATTCCTAAGATATAGTCAAACAAGGTCAGGCATCCTAAACAACGGCTAATATCTCAAAGACACATGATCTACAACTAACCCCAACCTCACATCCTCACCAACCGCTGTCTCAACACAGCACACCATCCAAAGAGTCCATCACCAACTACCCAAAAAAAGAAATGTAGAATACTTGCCCAAATGCATACCCAGAAAGTACCTCAGCTCACAGAAGATCATCAGACATGAACGGTGCCTTAGAAGAACTGGGACCTACGAAGGCATACACTCGACCTTGTGTCATCCTGGTCTGTCGGCCATAGCCCGACACTGTTGGTTGTCGTACCGACTGAATTGAAGTGTCCCCATCTGTAACCCAGGAAGTCTGAACTACGGGATGCTGCTGTTGATCTTGCACAAACGAACCCTCTGGTGTGCTTACCGTGCTCGGCGCATTCTCTCTCTAGGGACAACTCCTCCGAACATATCCAGTCTGGCCACATCTGAAACAAATCGGCGGCCCTCTCCCCTGTGGCTGAACTGGTGCTGGTCCCTGGGACTGCCTCAACTGTGGATCTTAGTACTGCCTCGACTGCGGGCAATCTGGCACACGATGCCCCAGCTTTCCACACTGATAACATATAACTTCCCTCTGCTCGGGCCTCCCAGACGAAGCCACTGATGGTGCTGGTGTAGAAAACTGTTGTCGCAATTCAAATGGATGAAAACTAAGGCTAGAGGACTTCTGCCTCTTGTCGAAACGCCCACCTGTCTGTGCCTCTGTCCTACCCTGGGTGTCCTAGCCTCCCTAAAAATCCAAATCTCAGTCAAAGTGTTCTCTATCCACGCTGCTACCTCCACTAGCTTTGTAAAAATACGTAGCCCCATACAGGCCACCCTCTCTCTGATCGTGGGCCTCAAACCCCTCTCAAACCTCCTCAACCGCAGCTCATCCATACTCACCAACTCTGGTGCAAAATAGACAGGGTAGTGAACCTGGCCTTAAACTACATAATGCCATCGCTCCCTAGGTGAGAGCATAGAACTCCTCCATGTACAAGTCTCTGGAGGAAGCTGAAAGGCACTTCTCTAGAAAAACCCCTGTGAAAGCTGCCCATGTGCCTTCCACAGTGTTTCGATCGTATTTTCACCACTCGTGAGCATCCCCTCTCAACTGGAAGGTAAAAAAAGGAACCCGCAGATCGTCCTCCACTATCTGCAGTGTATTAAGGATCTGAGTCACTAGCTCCGAGCACTTTGTCGCAACTGTAGGATCAGGATCCATACGCCTGAACTCCCGCATTGCCACCATTTCCCTCAAATTAGGCTCTCTCCCTCTCCCCTTAGCAGTCTCAACAAGCTACTGGATAGAGCTTACCAGCACACGTAGCAACTCAGTTGCGTCCATCGATCCCTGAGGAGCATTTACAACCCCAGCATTTGTGATAGGCACATCCCCTTGGCCAAAACCACAGCCACAGCCTCAACCACGGCCTCGCCCTCTCTGCAAAAAGAACACATCTACATGAAAGAAACACAGAACATAAGATGCAACACTTCGCATGAACATAAACACTAACCACATTAGTATACTAACACGTTGCCACATAGGTTCATGCTAAATAAACTCCACATACCAAGGAGAACCGACAAGTGTGACGCATCAATTTAGATATGTTAGGGTTGGTATACTGAAAATCATATTTTTAGTATTTAATTTTATTTTAATAAAATTAGTTTTTTATTTTATGAGAATTTTTATGAGCAATGTATGTATATCATTTATTTGTTATGTATAGATGCCCGATATTCTGTATAGTATTTAATCTGGTGTGTAGAGTACGGCTTACACACAGAATACCATATTTTAGGTTCTTGCAGAATATAAGTTTTATGTTCACAGTTTAGATAAAAATGGGCATACTATCGGTACGACTGTGACACAGAGTTTTAATAAACCTGTCTTGATTATGGAGAACAGATAATAGCGCCGTTTATTGTTTCGACTCTCTGTGCCAGTACACTTTGGGTGTATTGAACGGGACATTTCGAATAATTAATTTAGTACTGACTACTGGTTATATAAATTAATCAACACCACAAGGTTATTATGAATAGTGCTTATCCTCTTAATCCAGAAATAATTATTGATTTGCATATATTTAATATTCGTTGTTTTGATTCATTAGACGGTGCGATCTTATATGAGTCTATATTCTCGGTGAGTTGGATAGCAATATTATTTATTTGAAAAATATTAATTATTGACGGAATCCACGTCCCAAAAGTTTGGGATTGACGATACCCCCTTAAGAATGCTTATAAGTTTTGACCGGGCCAAACCCTGCAGGTAGATTTAATTATTCGGCGGTCAAATAAGTTAAGCAGAAGGGCTTAAGGAATATCAAGATGCCAATTAAATTAAATTTGCTGTAATTAAATTTAATTAGCGGGTATCGAGAATCTTAACGTGGGAAGAAATGGTAAGCCTTTAATAACAGGAGCTCAATGTAAGAAGGTCTTGAGATTATAGGTCAGAGTGTAATTATAGTTCTTTAGTAGTGTGAACTGTAAATCAGTATTTTATGAAAATTACAGAAACCGCTGCGTCTTTCCATAATTGCAGAAGCCGCCCGTAGGTATCTGTGTTCCACTGAAAATCTTACTCATAATTACTCCCCAGGTCCCTGCTGTAACCCTATATATATGCGGGTAGGCTGAACCAGTTTAATTTGAATTTTTCATATCATTCTTGATATATTATTTTTGTCTTTCAAGACTTAAAAAATATATCGGAGTTCTTCCGGTACAAGTTCTAGGAGGATCGTAGCCCACACTACGTTTGAGGATCGCATAAGGGAATACGGTAGAAGATCTGACAAGAGTTTCAACTCGGAATCAAGTCGTAGTTGAAGATTAGATCTATAAGAGGTATTCTTCTAAATTAATTTTGGTTGCACTGGTTTATTTTTGATCGTTCGACGTCAAAATTTTTATCTGGAGCTCGTTTCAACGTTTGCCCGTCCAGTTAATTTTTTACCGATTAATCGTTTTTAAAAACAATGATCTTAACAGTATTGCTTCCAAAAAATTGGTATCATAGCCGTTTTATTTTTTGTTTACGGTTTATCGGGGCCGGGTAGATTTAGAACTGTGCTAACTTTGTTTTGCATGCGTTCTAATCCTGATTTTATGATCATCTATTTTTTTTCATGTTTGATTGAATGGTTTGAATAGATGATGTTTTAATCAATTTTTTAACCACGGGAGTTGATCGTGTTAGATTAATTAATTTTTAAATTGAATGTGAGCTTACGGGACATAAGTTTCAATGTAAATATAATTTTATATTTTTTAAGTTTTTTTTTCTAGTTTATTAGAAAGAAAAATAAGAACAGGTATGGAAGAAATGGCAGTGGTTGGCGACGGCAACCGGCGGTGGTTCCGGTGGTTTTAGCCGCGAAAAAAAATTTTTTTATTGCTTTGCAATTTGTTTTTTCTTCCAGAATTTTTTTTCTGGTTAAATAAAAAAAGAAAAAGAAAGAGGTGAGCAGGCTTCGGTGGTCTTCCCCAGCAGCAAACCACCGAAACACGGTGCAGTGTTTTTTTTCTTGAAGCCGCAAGCAAAAAGCAGCGCCAAACAGCGTCCCAAGCCGCCGGTTTTCACCAAACAGCGGCGCAATGCCTGAGGCGCCAAACGAAAATCAACAAAGCAATAATCCAAGCAGCGGCTGTTTCCCAAAGTGGCCAGTGCACTTCCGAAGTGGAGACTGTTTTTGTTTATCTCCAAAGAAAAATCAAAAAGTTGTTGCGCAATTCCCAAACACGGCAAGCAATTCCCGCCGGTTTCCAGCAACAAACGGAGCAGCATTCTTTCAAACCACATCTGTGGTTGAGGCTTTATTTCCCAAGCGCAGCTTTCCACATGGTGCAATCAACACATGGCGCTGGTTTTAATCCAAGCCAAACAGTCCAATTGCAGCGCCAATCACATAGCAGCAGTTGGTTTCCACACAGCAGGGCAGCAGGCGTCTAGGCGTGTTGGTTGGCTGAAGCTATTTCAGCGAAAAATCAGTGAAGCACATTTTCGGCACAATCCAAGCAATTCGCAAACAGTGACAGTCTCCTATCAGAACAATGGATTTGGATTGGTCAGAGATATTCTTATGCAATCAGAAAATAAGAAGTTATAGGAAAATAAAATTCTTTAGAGTTTTAATCGGATCATAAAATCGAAATTTATATTTATCTTGTATTTAATTTATTTTATATTTTAATTGCGTGGATGAGATATATATTGGTTTTTATCCTGTTAATTTTATTAATTCGAATATTCGATTTTAATTAAAATATTTTGTAATTAAAAATAAAATTAAGTTTTTTTTAATTAATTAATTTTAATTAAATGAAAAAACTTTAGATATTTTATTTTTTTACAAAATATCACGTTTAAAGATGATTTTTTTTAAAAATCAGGTATATTGAAAAAACGTGAAAATTAATTTCGAATTTTGAATTAATTAAATAGAAAAATGTTTAATCGAAATAAATTATTATTTTTTCGAAAAATGTGAAACGAAAAATAAAATAAATAAATATCTTTAATCACTACCTTAGCTAAAATGCTGGAAAAAAAATTGTGTATTTATTAAATTTTATTTGATACGCATTTAAACACGAAAAGATAGTTTGATAAATCAGAATCTTTAAAATCGTATACACGGAAAGACGTTTGATTCTTTCAGATCGTGTAACTTTCGAAAAATAGTTTAATAAACTAGAATCTTTGTAATCGTGTACATGGAAAGATGTTTGATTCTTTCAGATCGTGTGACTTTTGAAATTAATAAATTTATTTTAATTAAACGAATTTTTATAACCCTAAAAAATATTTTAAAAATCTAAATGGGAGTGAATTTATTCATAGATAAATTTCGCGGTCTCCATCACCAGTTTGTAGGCGATGCAATTAAATTCTACGTGTTGGCAGTAAGGCCTTCCTCCCCATCGGACAGATTATTTGCGGTATCACTAGTACAAACCTTCTTTAGGGATAATTCAGGATAATTGTTAGTGCGAATTACTTCTCCAATTGAAGAGCGATTAATTTGGGATTAGGTGATGGTTAACACTTAGCTGTATATAATAGTATTCTCTCCAACAGAGTCACTGCTATTATATACTGGAGCGAAACTATATCAGCTATTTAATTTTACTTGGTATGGTCAGTTGCCTAGATAGTAAAATTAAAAGTAATTGGCATGTCTGGTCTTATGAAGGATAGTGGTCCACCCAACGTGGCATACTATTCTCGAGTTACCAGGTTGCTGGCAATTTTTTTTTAAATGGTAGAGGGAACCAAATTAAAATAAATTCAAAATTTTGCTCATCATAATTAGCGATTTTATTTAATTATGTGATTCTCATGATTAAAATGAATTTGAACCCACTCGCTTCAATACTCAAAGAAAACAAACTAACGGGACCAAATTTTGTTGACTGGAAATGTAACTTGGATATAGCTTTAACTACAAATGGTATTCTTTCAATTATAGGAAGTGTATCTATTTCAGAAAAATATTCTTCTTCGGGGTCGAAAGGCATGAAGAACAAAAAGGTTCAGAAACAGGGAGACACATTTTTCAGGGTAGTTAGAGGGCCACGAACTGGTGTAAAAAAGCCGAAAGACAGATGTTTTCACTACAACTAAACCTGACACTAGAAAAAGCTATGTCCAGTATTTTTCAGAAGGCAGAACAAACACGGTAATTTCTATTCACTTGTTGTGGAAACACGTTTAGTGGTGTTATCTACCAGGACCTGGTGTGTAGATACGGGAGCCACTAATCATGTTTGCAATTCTTTGCAGGGGTTCTAGAAAACCCGACAACTTAGTGATGGAGAGATTTACCTCCATATGGGTAATAATACAAACAGCAGTTGCAGTATGAGATGTCACTCTCAGTTTTGATAGAGATCGGATTTTAATATTGAGATATTGTCTTTATGTACCTGCCATTAGAAGGAACTTAGTTTTCGTTTCTGGATTAGCTAAAGACGGATATTTTGTTTATTTTAATAACTCTGTGGTTATTAAGGTTAATAAACGGGTTATCTATTCTGGTACATTGGTGGATAATCTTTATATTATTACTCCAATCTCTCCTACACTGCAACTAAATGAATAACACATCTAATTTACCATATAAGAGAACGTTTCCTTCTTTAATGAACCAAACGTTTTTTTGGCACTTACACTTGGGTTATATTAATCTAAAAAGGATAAACAAACTGGTAGCAGATGGACCTTTGAGTTCATTCGAAGTGGAGGCACTTCTAGTCTGTGAATCTTGCTTAGAGGCTAAGATGACCAAGAGGCCATTTTCGGCTAAAGGCTATAGAGTTAAATAACCGTTAGAGCTGGTTCATTCTGATGTGTGTGGTCCTATGACAATTCGGGCTAGAGGTGGCTTTGAGTACTTTGTCAATTTCATTGACGACTGCTCAAGGTACGGATACATTTACCTAATGCACCGTAAGTCTGAATACCTTGAGAAATTCAAAGAATTCAAGGCGGAGGCGGAGAAGCGTCTAGGTAAAAGTATCAAATCACTACGATCCGACTATGGTGGAGAATACATCTTTGGAGAGTTTAAGGACTACTTATCAACAGAGAGAATTACACCTAGTTGACTGCACCTGGCACTCCTTAGCAAAATAGTGTAGCAGAAAGAAAGAATATGACTCTTATGGAGGTGGTATGGTTAATGATGAGTTATTCAAGTTTACCACATTCGTTTTGGGGACTCGCTTTAGAGACATCGGCTTACATTCTGAACATGGTACCTTCTAAGTCAGTACCTTCTACTCCCATAGAATTGTGGATCGGGTGTTAGCCTAGTCCGAAACACATTCAGAGTTGGGGGTGTCCAGCACATGTGCTAAAAGGGAACGCAGGTAAGTTAGAACCGAGGACAGAAGTCTATTTCTTTGTGGGGTATCCCAAGAGAACGAAGGATGGTCTATTTTATAATCCTAAGGATCATAAGGTCATTATTAGCGCCAATGCCCGATTCTTGGAAGTGAATTATATTATGGACCACAGGCTCAATAGCAAAATTATTCTGAAAGAACTGAGAGGAAATACCAGTAGAACGGAAGAGTAACCACAAGTCACTGATAATCCATTATCTTGTCGTAGTGGGAGGTTTATCAGAGCAGGTGCAAATCAAGAACAGGGTGCTGATGCACAGGGTTCAGATTATGCACAGCCTGTTACTGCTAGTACACAGACATAAGTAGTGCCTCGTCGTAGTGGGAGGGTTGTTCATCAACCTGACCGGTATATGTCCTTGGGAGAGTCTTTTGACTAGATCCTGGCAGAACTAGATACCGAGCCCTGTAATTATAATGAAGCATTACAAGACAAAGATGCAAATCTTTGGCAAAGGGTTATGAATTCAGAGATGGAATCTATGTATTCTAATCAGGTCTGGGAACTTGTAGAACCACCCGAAGGGATAAAACCCATTGGATGCAAGTGGATCTACAAGAGGAAGAGAGGAGTAAACAGGAATATTGAAACCTTCAAAACTAGACTTGTTGGTAAAGGGTTCACTTAGAAAGAAGGGTTCGAGTATGAGAAAATATTTTCGCCGGTAGCCATGCTTAAGTCTATCTAGATTCTCTTATTCATTGCCGCACATTTCGATTACGAAATATAGCAAATGGATGTCAAGGCAACTTTCCTTAACGAAAGTCTTGACGAGTGTATCCATATGAAACAACCAGACAGATTCATTGCAAAGGGCCATGAGCTCATGTTGTGCAAGCTTAAGAGATCCATTTATGGACTTAAGCAGGTATCGAGGTCTTGGAACACTTGATTTGATCAAGCTATAAAATCTTATGATTTTGATCAACGTCCGAATGAGTCCTGTGTGTACAAGAAGCGTGACGGAAGCGTGGTGAACTTCTTAGTACTTTATGTATACGATATCTTGCTCATCAAAAACGATGTGGGGGCATTATCTACAGTTAAAGTATGGTTATCTGGGCAGATCGATATGAAGGACTTGGGAGAAGCCAGTCACATCCTTGGGATCAAGCTTATGCGAGATCAAAAACAAAGGATGTTGGG
>JAOTRH010105192.1:0-15670 GCA_034768845.1 Heliamphora exappendiculata | reverse complement strand
GAGCTGAGCAGACAACGCCATGATGGAGACCTCAAGGAGAAAAATAGGCTTGCAAGGATGTTGGACCATAAGGTCTGAATACTTGCTTCACTTTTTGGCTTTAATATGATGTGCTTGTTACTGGGTTTTTTTTTTTTTTTTTCCGTTCGAGTAAAAATTTTTCTGGGTGTTCTCTGAAAGCTTCTAGGTTGAGATTTGGTTGACAAGAACCAGATATTAGCAGTACCCATGACGGATTAAGCAGTCAATACACCTTGTTCTTTGAAATTGTCAACTTAAATCATCTGCAAGAAGGGGATTTTTATCAATTTACTATTATTCTTCCACTGTATATTGTATATATGCATGCTCCATAAACCCCACCTCCACCACTATCACCACCACCTCCTTCCACCAATCCCCCAACCATAGCCACCTGAGCCCCTCTCCCACCATCTCAGCTTCCCAAACCCTGCCTATCATATCTGGCCACTCCCATACCCCTTTCCTTACCACCCAAAAACTACATAGCTCCTCCCAACCACCATCCTGCCACCCTCCTACCCCTCCCCCACTGCCCCTAAACCTCCCAGGCCTTACCCGCCATCATCCCAACACCACTAGATCCCTTCCCCCACCACCTCACCACCTCTCCCCTCTCCCCCAACCAAAGTCAAAAGCCACTACCAGAAAATTCAGAGCCAGCACTGAAATTTGATATACATTCTCGTATCCAGATCTTTGTGTGTGAGAGTGTGTGGTGCCGCCCCGGGGTGGGGGGGTGGTGGTGGTGGAGGAAAGGTAGCGATAGTTGCAGTAAATGGAAGAGACTGGGATATGCGGTGGGTTTGACCACGAGTTTAAGTTCATGGAAGTTTTGAAGGTGAGGGTTGTGATCAGTGGATGGTTGATAACTGGTGATTTTAATAGGTGAGAGAATGCCCGCATGAATTGCCAAAAAAAAATTGCCAGATCAGTCAACGGGGATGGACAGAGGGATGGAATAGTTACAAAGTTTAATTAATATCTGAGGGTTTAAGTTCTTGCAGATTTAATTTGAAAAATTAACATATGAGGGTTTAATTTCTTGCAAGAGTCAAACCCTGTTTTTTTATATATAAATTTCCTTTGATTTGTTTTTTTTTACTTTATGTTTTCCTAAATTTGAGGCAATAAAAGGCAGTTTTTGGCTTTGATGTGTTCATTATTACGCAGTTTTTTTTTTATTGAAAAAAATGTATTTTTCATGATGAGAACCACCAAGGCATTGTGCTCTGCCAAAAGTGACCTAAATTGTACCTTTTTATATGAATTTGTAGCTTTTGTGGAAATTGGGGCTTTTTTTTTTTATCAAAATACTATGAACGGACCTAAGGCTGAAAATCTTTTAGACAATTTCGCCAGTTTAGAGATTGTGTATCTGTATCCTGGGACGAAATAGCATGCTATGTGGAGTCTGAGCTGTCACTACCCCCTCTTCATTCCGTACTAGTTACTCTTATCAGTGTGGTTATGAATAGTATAGTATGATTTTTAAAATTATATATGGGATTGCATAAATGGGCATTCCAATAATCTTGTACTTTAAAATCAATTTGAATGGCTCCTTAAATTGCACAAATCTTGATGGTTGTGGATAATGTCAGCAGCGCACAAGCATTTTCCTTTATTCTAAAAACTGTGGCTCAATTATGGTTTTTGTAACTTATATATTTCATTTTATTTTTGGGTGGCAGGGGCAATTCCAGGAAATGGTCGTGAACCGTCGGCAAGCGGAATACAATAGATTGAGAGCTGAAAGAGAGGAAAGGATCAACCAAATCCTTCAGCAGCGGAGGCAAGAGAGAGAATATAAAAGGAGGATGTTATTCTATTTGAGGACGGAGGAGGAAAGACTGAGAAAAGTGCAGGAAGAGGAGGAAGCTCGTAAGCGTGAAGGTATATATATTCTTACTAAAAAGAGCATGTCTTTTTGTTATGGATTCAGTTTTTCCATTCGGTTCATAAAGAAAGCCTATTTGTCCCAAACCAGAGCATTTTTTCTAAGTGATTTCTATGTCAAGTTAAACTCTCTTCCTTATTTTCAGGCAAAAATCTAGACTATTATAATAAAGAAACAGTAGGGGTAATTTTAAAATTTGGTGAAGCCATGTTACATGCCTTTTTTCTTCCATTAGTGGGGTAAATGAGTTTTTATTAATTAATAAAGGGTAAATACATAAACATAAAACAACTAACATATAACTTTCCATTAACAACTTAACATTCCACTTCGTGCATAACTTTTCACATAAGTTTTTAGAAATATCATTTTTTTATTTCTCAAAATACCTAATACTACGAAATTATAGTAAAAAAATATTGCATGCTCGTCGTGCTTGCAACAGATATAGCAAGTAAATAAATATTTAGGAGCTATTAGTGAAGTTGTGCAATATTCTTCCTACTTTTGTGCTTTTACCATGATTAACCTTTTAATTCCTTGTTTCAAAGTTATGTGACATTGCTAAATATTTTGCTAATCCTTATTTACATGACTAAACTTTTGGGTGGCAATTTTGTGCTTCTTGATATGTATTATTTGACTTGCAGAGGCTGAAAGGAAAAGAAAAGAAGAAGTTGAATACAAGGCAAAGCTGGACATGATTGCTGAAAAGCAGAGACAACGAGAGCGAGAGCTGGAAGAAAAAGAGAGAGCAAGGAGAGAACAACTCCTGGGAAGATTGAATGAAGTGCCTCCAAGATCTTATGACCTCCCTGGTGGAGCCCTTCCAATGGAGGCTGGAGCTGCCGCTCCGCCGGCGGCTGCTGCTGCTGCTGCTGCACCATCCTCAGGGAAATACGTGCCTCGGTTCCGGCGTGAGCACACTGAAAATGTGGGCCAGGCTCCCCCGACGGAACCTGACCGATGGGGCAGCAGTCGGCAGGATGATCGCATGTCTCAACCACGTGACAGTTGGCGCAGTGATGATCGTCGATCCTCGTTTGGTGCTGGGGGCAGTGGCCCAAGATCGTCTTGGATGTCAACTAGGATTCCTCCGCGTGGTTAATAATCGGAGTAGACGAATTCCTTCTGCTTCAGCTTTAGCTCTGAACATTTTGGAAATTAATTGTAGTCAAATTTTGGCGGAAGTGTGATCCCAACCAACAGCAGTTCCTGTTCAGTTAGCTTTGAACTCCTATCCTCCCCAGGATGATGTTTATTTTTTTGAATCGAAATGCCTTAATAACTTGGACAACAAACAGCGGAATTAGAACTATTTTCCTGAGTTTTGTGGACAACCGTCTATACGGCAGATTCTGTATTTTTGTCTGTATTTTTTGTTTTGTTGTTGGTGGTTTATAAGCTTTGTTATGCTCATCCGACTATTATTTAAATGGTTTTGAAGATGATTTTGAAAATGACAAGATGAAGAAAATTGTTTGTTAGTCCGTTGGATATCGCCTTATTTCTATTTGCTTCTCGTTTGTTTGTTACTTTTTGATCCCTCTGCAAGTATTTTTGTTCTTGTTTAATACATTTTCAGTTGCTTGATCATATTTTGAATTCTTATATGATCGTGTTTGGGATGCGTTGGATGGTGATGAGATAACATATAAAGTTTTTTTTTTTTTAAAGCTACAATTTACTAGTTTATACAAATTTTTAGTACGTCAATATACTCTTTATTTTATTAATGAGTTGAAAAAATATTTTATAAATATTTGATTAGATAATATATTTTTTAAAATTAAAACAAAAATTAATATTTAAAATTTGAAAAGAAATTTAGTAAAAAAATTTAGAAGATATTCGTACTTACTAAAAGGAACTTACAATTCTTGATATTCAAGATTTTAAAAGAAGATTTTATAATAGGAGATTTCCCTATTTATACACATCAAAATGAGTGGATGAAATTAGAACTAGAGTTGAACAGTAACTCAGAAATGTGAAGAAAAATTTTATAGTTAAAAAGGTTTTAAGTAAATAAAAATAAAATTAAATATATAAAATATAATTTTAATAGTAATAGGAGTATTAATAGTGAAAAAATAAAAAATAAAAAATTAAAATTAAGAGATGTCTAAGAATGAATATTTTTGTTATCTAAATTCAACTATTAACAATGATAAAGATATTACAAATAATATAATTCGTAGAATTAGAGTTGGTTGGCTAAAGTAGAGTGGTGTTTTTGGCGTTTTATGTGATCGACGGATACATATAAGATTAAAGAAATAATTTTATAAAACAATTATTAGACCAACGATTCTAAATGAGATAAAATATTAGACTGTTAAGAAAGATCACATAAATTAGATGAGAATTACTGAAATGGTAACGTTAAGATAGATGTGTGGTAAAACTAAAAAAAATAAAATTAGGTATGAAGAGATTCATGAAATTTTAGGGATCACACCAATTGAGGATAAATTTAAAAAAAATAAATTAAGGTGATTTACACACATACAATATAAACCAATTGATATAGAATAAAGAAAAGTGATAAGATATTGGCTAACATAAAAACACTAGGGGAGATGTAGATGTACATTAACATAGGATGTTGTATGAAAAAAATATATAAATTTATTAAAATTAATTGAATATATAGCTCTTGATAAAGCATAATAGGGTAAAAAGATTCATGTAATTGACCGCAATTAATTGAGACAAAAGCTTGTTGGAATTTTGTGAATTCAATTGGCCATTGAATTCCAGAATTCAATACCAAAATTTATTTGTAATTGAATTGGCCATTCAATTGCCAAATGAATTCTAAGAATCAATACCATTCATTTGCTATTGATTCTCCTGTGACTCCCATAACAAAAATTCATTATAAAGCCATTTTTTTCTAGTTTTCGAAACAGATAACAACAACAGCAAGGTAAAAAGGTGAGATAGGAGAGATACAATTCTAAGATTACAATTGCAAGCTGTGAGAAAGAGAAAGACATACGAGATACGTTCGTAGCCGATCCTTGGTGGTGTTCTATCGATCGTGTCAATCGTTTTATCCTGAGAAAGTGACACCGGTGGAAAACCTACAACACCCTCGGTAGGCGGTGAATCATTCTTAAGGAAATTGCGTTTGCATGACTCGATTTGCATATTTTGTTCATGTTAATTTCTGTATTTCGTTTCCTATAATTTCATTTATTGTAATTGTTGAAAGTTAATAAAGATGTATATTCTGAATCACCGAGCATGTATATTATATTGTGGAGTTGAATTTCTCCCAACAAAATTTAATTTTGTTTGATTTAGTTTAATTTACCAATACCCAAGAAATTTGCTACAAATGGAAAAATAAGACATTTTAACAATGCACTTTTGTTCTCAGATCTTTTTAATATTTTGATAAAAACTTTTTTTTTTTTTTTTACCTTTCTTATCATCCACAAATGGATGAATCTAGAAAATATAGATTTTTTTGCCAAAGTTTTATAAAAAAGATTAGCTACTCTTTTGTCCATTTTATCTTTTGGATTTTGATCAAGTTTTTAAAATTTTTTGATACTTTTTAATAAAAGAATCCTTTAAAAAAGTTTAAGAAAAATCAAACTTCACATGAAAAAAAGCCTTACATATTTCTAACACATTAAAAATTTAACCATCAAGTAAAATTAATGATATATCAAAAAATAAGAAAATAATATTTTACTAACCAACTGATATTATTTTTATAAATATAAAAGATATAAACACAGCCAAAAATAATTTGTTTTAATTTTTTACTCGAAGAAGAATATAAATAACAAAATTACTCGACTAGCGAAAAAATGGGGTCTAATCCAATCTATTTAGTTCGGGGCGAATTTATCCAATCCGATATAGCTCAGGGAAGGAGCGAGGAATGGAGGCAATTAACTATACTTGACATATTTATTTATAAGCAAAAAATCTAAAATATAAATTACCTATATTATAAAATGGAATTATATAAAATACAAGTAATTGACAAAACATTCTAAAAATTTAAAACTAGAAAAAGCACATAGTTGTTCTTTTTTATTTTTTATTTTAATTATTATCTTAAAAAATGCTTTAAAAATTGGGTAATTTAGCTTTCAAACCCATTTTTACTACTTTTCTAAATATAAGGGCCATTAACTAAACAACTATTCAACTAAGTTATGTTTTTATCTGTTACTATGAAATTGTCCCGATTAAATAACATATTCACACTTCTGTGAACGTTGCATACGAAGTTCCAGGATATCTTTAAAAAATTAAAACTAAAATCGATAGTAGAAAATTGCCATTAGAGAGAAGATATGCTTTCGTAGATATCAAAAACTAATATGCGCAAATCTCTCATACTAACAAGACGCAAGTTAAAAGGACATATTTACTCAAAGTAATAATTCATTTGCACATTCTCATTAATTATTTTCATGTGGACATATTATCATTTTTGATAATAAAATTTTCATTTTCTGCACCAACATTCTCATTTTTCTTAAATAACACTCAAACTGATAACTCATTTTAAATTTTCATGTTTAATATATTCTCATTTTCAAAAACAAAATGCTTATTTACTGCACCAACAATCTCATTTTCTATACAACTAAAAAGATGAGCATAATAACATGGGTGTTTGTTGCTATTAACAACAACATGATGCTAATACATAATAAATTCACCTCTTATCACTAATAATGGCTATTTTTTGTAATGATTTTTTACAAAACTTTTACCATGAAACTAAGACAATGCTCGTCTATATGTAATGTAAGCATCAAAATCATATCATTCATGAATCTTTATTTGGAAGTTAATAAAACTCCAAAATATCTTTGGCTAAACGAGTGAAATGATACCGAATTAAATATCATAAAAAAATCATTATAAATATATAATATATGAAATGGAAAATCACCATGATATATGAATATGATATCTGCATCTGTCATTGCCCACCGAAAATGATGAGTAAATCACTATGTATATCTAGTGGTGACTCTATGAATTTTTGTTATTGTGGTCATTTAAAATTGATCATCTATTATTCGCACAATATAAACTAAATTAAACGTCTCAATTAACAAATAAAATGTACTTTTTATATATTTTTTCTTTTCTTTTGACAAAAAATATGCAAATACATAAACTTTTATAATTGCATTCAACGAGTTTTATGTTTTAAAATCACTGCATAATAACCTTGTTATCAACAGTAACAAAAACTTCGTTTCCAGTGTATGTAACCAAGCAATTATTGAGCCCTTGATCTCCTATCCATTTGCGCAACTGATTCTTTACATATTTCATAGCTAAAAAAGCTCATTTTACTGTTACAGTGACGATTGGAAAAAGCAATGCTAGCTTTATAAGCAAATATACTAACGGATATATTACATTTCTCTTTGTCTCCACAAGTTTTCTAGCAAAGTCACTAATTTTTTTTAATTCCATAAAGCCACTGTTGGTGCGCACATTGATAATGTAGTTCTCAAGTTGATTATCAAGTACCATAAGTTGTAAAGGAGAAAAATCATATGGATAGAACTTCGGTAGACAGACCAACTGTTGCTTTTCAAAAGCAAAAAACATGTCACTTGGATTCAACCAATCAACATAAAGAAGTAACTCGGTATTCACCTTTGTAAAATGGTTGTTAAATTCTTGAAGTTGCACATCTATGACTGTGTAGAATAGCTCAACGCGGTAGTAATATAAATTTGTAATTTGCGGAGCTTTGCGTCGTGGTCGCCCGAGGGCTACGAATATATCATCCATGTTCGGAATTGAAGACTGTGTTGGCTACAAAATGAATATATTTCATCCAATAGAGATTCCCATCTATTATCCCCATCATTTGCAACCGTTGCTTGGACTTTGATTAGTGTCATAGTATTTACAATATCTTGATTTTTCTTTTGTAAGGCTAATGACAGTTCATTCGTAATGTCCAAAATCCTTTTTATCAAGTGTAAATCAAAGGCAAACTCAAAAGTTTGCACCGAGTTTATAATTGAACAAGCTTCAACTTTTTTCTCAGAGTGTAGTCCATCCTTAACAACAAACTCAAGTACATCAATTACAGAGGAAAACATTAAAATCTTATTCAAAATTATACCACAATGTGATCCCCATCATGTATTACAAGCTCGTTTAATATTTATTTCTTGATTCAAACCTTATCTACTTTGAAGTTCACCATTGTTTAATACTTCCACAACTTTAGCAGCCTGTATTTCTTGTAGCATATATCATCTCTTGATCCCCATCATGTATTACAAGCTCGTTTAAGACTTGTTTCTTGATTCAAACCTTGTCCACTTTGAAGTTCACCATTGTTTAATACTTCCACAACTTTAGTAGCCTGTATTTCTTGAAGCATATATCATCTCTTACAAGAGCCTTAACAACATTCACAACATTAGTTATCAAGAAAAAAGTTCAGCAACATCAATATGATTTTTTGCAACAGCTACAAAAGTTAATTACACTTGGTGAGCAAAACAATTAATATAAAATGTTGACTCATTCTCCTTCAAAAGTAAAGCTTTGAGACCATTGAATTCTCTTTGCATGTTATTGACCCCAGCATAACCTTGCCCGCGTATTCTTGATAAAGTCAATCCATGTTTAGAAAATAAACATTCAATTCCAGCCTTGAGTGATAAGGCACCAGTATTATGTACATGTACAATACCAAGAAATTGCTCCATAGAAATTCCACTTTTGGCCACGTAGTGAATAGCCATTTGTTCTTTAACTAATATACCTCTAGACTCATCAACTAAAATTGATAAAAGATCATTATCAAGATCCTTGATAATAGCATTTGTAGTTTCACTTGCAGCAACATTTGCAATGCCCTTTTGAATATCAGAATGACACATCTTGTTATTTAATTTAGGAGTATTTCCCAACCCAATCTCATTGATAGAGTCATTATGATCAGCAAGAAATTTCAAAAGATCAATAAAATTTCCTTTACTGATTGAATTATCAGATTCATCATGACCACGAAAAGAAAATTCACCACGCAAAAGAAACCTCGTGCCATCAACTGATGGACTCAAGCGAATTCGATATTCATTCTTTTCTTTTATTGACTGTTTGTAAAAGCGAATATGATTTTCACTCTTATTCCAAGCTGAGAATCCCTCTTCCATAAAAGCATCACCTCCTACTTGGTGATCGATATCAAACTTAAATAGATAGCAACATAAATAAAATACAACTTCTTTCCCAATACTATATTCCAGCCAATTCTTATGTTCTTTAAACCACAAATGATTAAATTGGCGAGACAATCCACTAATGTCTTTTTTAGGGAAGCTATGGCTAATAGGTTGACAAGGACCCTTTTGTAAATAATATCTTCTTATTGCATCTTGATCATTAGGATGATAAGTTGATATTCTCTTTTTGAGGCCTGGATCTGAAAGAAATTCACTCAAATCAACACGATTTTTCTTAAGAGTACTAGAAGTCGAATCTTGTAGTGTCGTTGATTTTTTATTTAAAAATTTGGCCATATTGTCTAAAGCCAACAAAAATAATAATAAAAGAATAAAATTCAGCTATTTTTTACGGTAATATAAAAGGCTCTAAATCACAGATTTCTACAATCAAAAACCCTAGATTTCTACAAACAGTCAAACACAAATTTCTACAATCACAAATGTTTTTCCCAATTTGTTTATATTCATACAACATTTTTTTCTCAATTTGCTAATTTAGTGATTTCTACAACAATTTCTCCATATTCATAAATCCTACATTTCTGCAATGTCAATGTACAATCTCACCCAATATAAAGAAAGAATGCAAAAATTTAAACTTCTTTCCCAAATTAAAAATCATAAACCCTAGATTTCTGGGTTTGAAAATCGAAATCATACTGTAATGCCTTGATTTTCAAACAAAAGAAATTCCACGAAAACCAAAAAGAAAACGAGATTTTATTTGTAAAATAATTCTTAAAACAAGCCATTTTAAACCAAAAAGGGTATCCAAAAGATTTTCTATCCAAAAATCTCATTCGAGACAAAATAAAACTTTTTCACACAGTAGCTGTCCGCTCGAGCGGGAACTCCACCACTTGAGCGGTGAGACACCAAAGAGATTTTCAAACCAAAAGCTAGAAGATTTTTCCAAGTCTCAAAAACACACCTAAAAATCTTATTTTTGAACAGGGGTTTAAACAACCACGGAATGTGTTTAACTCAAATCAAAACAACAATTAACCCATGGTTTCTCTCTCAAAATCATACAGCATACATGCATTGAATGTAAAGGCCTTACGGCTTACAAAATATTCTCTCATGCCCAAATCATAAACTTATTTTTACATGATCCAATAACAAGCAGTAATAAACTACCGAACAACAAAATTACTATGCATAACAAAAGAGTTTTTCCTTTGCCTCTACCGGGGCTCACCGAGATCAACTCACATGATCAAATTCACCAGAAAAGTTTTCAAATTCCACTACGTGAGCTGAAGCCCAATAGGAACAGACTATAATGAAGTAAAAGCAGGATATGCAATCACGTAGTATAGAAACGACTTGACTTCACAAGTCTCAAAATAGTTTTCCATCCTCAAAATCACATATTTTCATATAATGCAAATAACGTCCAATAATTTAAGAAAACAGTAACAAAATGTTATTATTCACTTAGTTCCCACAACCGACAATGATTTCTATGCACCGACTCTGTCACACCGAGGACAAAGGTAACTTAAACTATAAACTCTCACCCATTTGCCTAGGTCCAGGGAATCCAATGACCTGCTAGGTAATGACAAGTTCTATATGAACCTACAACAACAAAAGCCTCCCAGTGGGGCACGTCTCCTGATGGGGCAACCACTTCAATTATGGGGATTAGTCCGAAGGAGCGAAGCACCTACTTACGCAAAATTTTTGAATTTTCACCGAGGAGCAATGTTGGGCCCAATTATACAAACACATTGTTACGTCACATATATGGAATCATTAAAAACACATAGCTCACTACGAAAAGGTTTGTAAATACATACAGTCAGAGACAAAACCTTTAACGACATTTCGCCACATCATCCATTTAACCATGGATATCAACCAATATTTTTGAAATGTTTTCGTCATTCCAACTGAATAGTTCAAAAACCATGGCTCAACCCCAAGGGTTTAGCTCCAAACATTCAAAACTAGGTTTTCACAACTTTTACATAAATCTCTTTGAATTTTGAAACTCATCCTTTCGAAAACCACGGACACACACACGTCCACCAACTTTGTAATAAACCAAAACAAATGCAAAACTTATTTTTTGTCCAATCAAACACAGCTTAAACACAAAATCCAATATTTATAGAATTTTAAAATGGTAGAAAATTCATATAATCGCATGTAGCACCCTTTTAAAGCAAGATAGTCTAGAATCCTACCTTGGTGAGTTAAAACTCGAAGCTTCGAACTTCGGCGAGAAATCATAGTTGCCAAAATGCAATCCCATTCGGATGGACGCGAAGCCCACGACGAGGATATCGAGAATCGACTATCCGAATGCCAAGATTCAAACCCAAACCAAGCATAAAGCTAGAGAGAAGGCAGAGATTTTGAGAGTTCTTGGTAGAGAGAGAAGGAAACTTACAAAAGAAGTTTTGGTTCAAAAACCAAGGCATGTGCTGTCTTATAAATATCTCACGCTAGGCTATCCGCTCAAGCGAACAGAGATCCGCTCAAGCGGTCCCCACCGACTCAACCCTTTGCCACCAACCTGAACAAAAGGTTCATGATAAGGCCCACGCATGCATAACATATGAAGAAACATGATATTCAATAACGATTAAAGCACCAACCAAAACATCGAATAAACATTACGAAAATAAAACAAAATCGAGTCTCACAACTTTTCCCTCCTTAATGGAATTTTGCCTCCAAAATTTAACACTGGATCCCAAGCCAGTGACCTCATCATCGACTACTAACACTCTCCAATACAAAGCTCTACAACACTGCACAGTAGCAAAGATACTGACGCAGCTCAGCCCCCAAGAGCGACGTCCTATGCCACAAACATGTTTTTAAAGTGTAACATCATACTGATTGCTTCTGCAAACGAAGTCTCACTGACGCGATGGTTATCCTCATGTCGTTGGAACAAGATCCAACTCACACCACAGAGGCATCAAAGCATAACCCCCATTGAACACGGCCAACTTAAGCGATTAATCACACAGCATAAAGTTAACCCACAACTGGAACTAGTCTCAAACATTCTCTACTTCAGATCATAAGGACTACCACCCTCGTTTGTATTGCCACAAACTAGGTCTTCCACGTATCAAAATCCGTACCTAGGGCAATTCTCGTAAGCCCTAACACACGTCGTCAAACTTTGACATCACTCACAAGGATTCACATGCCTTATATCCAAGATCTTGTTTAAATCTTCAAGATCACCTGACGACTGTAAACTTGAAACCACATCGTCATTCTACGCATGTCAAAAATGCCATCACTAAAGATGAAAAGACGCTCATTCTGAGAAAAAACAACAAACAACAGGTTCCAGAGAAAGGAACTCATTCAATTCACCGAAAACCCCAAAGGACACATTTCCATCTCATGAGTTACCAACATTCCATCTTAACCTTTACCCTTTACCAATCCTCAATCAGATCCTCAATCGCGAACCACAATTCTCACCCTGCAAAAATACTAGCTGTCGCATCATTGTCAAGACCAAGATTGCACACAGTCGAGATTACCACCCTAGCATCACAACCATTCAGATTAATACGGTTACATGAACCCAAAGAGTCACTTAGACCAGGTATGTCACACGGACTAAGCATTCTATGGGTACATGCTTACCTACACGAACCTAATCACATCTCTTGTTACCACATAACGTATATACGTACCCCATGTTTCACCGTCGAACATCTGACTCTTAGTTTACTGTTCAACCTCTAATCAATCATAATTGCCTCTATCTGGCATCAACCCAAACTCATAACGCATACATTGGTCCCTCGAATCCACAACATTTCGCAATGAGTCAGATACTGCAGTCTAGGCCATCGTCAACCATTTCACTCATTAACACCTGCAAACACATTCACCTGATTCCTTTACATTCGTAACACACATATAACAATTTTCCATTAGTTTGCAACACACAAGATTCTATGATCCTTTACCAATGACATTCAATGAATTCATACCTTTTCGCACCAAGTAACCAACCAGGAACCGCCACTCGTACTTAACACTTCTATCTTATACACAACTCCTCATGGCCTTTTCGTTTTAAACCAGACAATTGTGTAGGCCCCAACAGGCCACACCAAGGAAGGCTTCTCAAACATCGAATTCTTCTCGACTCTCTTAATAACCTCAACTCGATTTTCTACAACTTGTATCCTTACCATAAGTGGACAACCAGCCACCAACTCTGAGAAATCTGAGTAGTTCGAAACACCAACTATAAAGCACCTCGAGACTCATAAAAACGTCCATCAGAAACTCACCACGTGAACAACCCAACTACCAAGGCTTCAGCAAAGATCTCGCTCTAACAAGAGCTAAGGATATCAACATTCTCGTACATATCATAATATACACGGTACATCTGTCAAACGATTTTCAACCAATCTCTGTAGAAATAGGCTCTACATCCACTAACTCCCCCATCAAAAGAACATGGGTTCAAGGTCTACTAACCCAATATCTTAGAGAGCACAACCCAAACGCTGATACTCACACGGTAGAGCGAACAAACCTCCACTAAGAAATCACGAGGAATCAGTCCTACAATCTCTCAATCACAGCGATACAAGTTCTCAATGCACAACTCAAAGGATCACAACACAGACACAAGATCCACGGGGATTTTCACATTCTCAAAAAATAACCAAATCTGGATCAATCAAAGATCCCGTCATCTACATCCAACTAGGGTGAAACAGCTCACACCTGATAGCCGTCCACAAGGTAACTCTCTCTCTGCCCAGAGAAAAGAAAAGGTCAACCATAAATTGTCACTCAACACCATCGTACTCTCAGTACCCATCAAATACTCGGTTCAGAAGAACACTGTCAATCTGACCCACCATACAAATGTTGTCGACCCCAAATACCATTAACTTCCTTATACCCCATACAACTAGTCTCATAGGATTACAAGCTCATTACCGGGCATACACGAAGGCATAACCCGAAACACTCCCATTATACTAAGGACTCACCTCACAGGTTGCGCTTCACAGACCTAACTCCCAACAGGCAAACAACAACTACAACCACGTTACGGCCTGAAGCCTATTATTTAAACAAACCCACAAGGAGAGCACATGGTGCTTAATCGAAGGAAACCTAACTTGAGACCTCTCACTCAAAGTTACCCACAACTCCCACGATTGTACCAACATCATCCACATTTTTGCTGCCTGAGTATAAGATCGAATACATACATTGGGATACACGAATTTTTCTTGTCAACTCTAGGTAACTCAGACCGTTTTGGTAAAGTGCTTAACTTTACTACTTCACTTTTTTCTCTCAAGGGCAAAACACACAACCACCTCCACACAGCAGATTTGAACACAGACAACCTATCTCCCTTTAATAAACATCTCATGACACATCGCACTCATGATATACTATTTAGGAACTAAGCCAACCATACCATCAAACCCCTTCACGGGTTTCTCAAACCTCATGCACTTAGCACTTGCGAGGGAGACAGCAAAGCGACCACATCATCATGTACAAGATCTGATAGTACACATTGTAATGACCCGGTACAGACCCTAGTTATAACAACTCGATTGATAACGACCAGCGTAAAGACCCAACCCAAACCCTAAGTGTTAGTGACGGATATTCCACGAGACCATAGAACACAAAAAAAGTTCAGAACCCTAACTCGAATCGAAAACCCTAAGTTTGGTCCGAAAACCCCAACAAGGTCTAAAACTCAGGCAACAAAATCATAACACCCGAAGAGTCTCCTAACATTCTAAATGAAGTAAATATCATGAAATAATGAGTAAAAAATCAAAAATTCTCATAAATAGGATAAAATGATCATTTTGCCCATAGTACAGTCAAAAGTCTTAAAAATCTAAATTTTGACACATAGATACCCTAAATCAATGATTTAAGTACAATTAACTAGAAAAAGACAAAATAACATCAAAAATAACAAAAATTCCCCTTAGTGGCCGACCACCTTGGGAAGTATGCCAAAAAATGACTTTTTGCTTTCTTTTTAGCTTAAAATGATGAGAAATGTATTAAATTAAGCCTTATGATGATTCAATACTTGTTGAATAAGTAATATACATAATAATATAGTGTTATAGGTTAAAAAAAGCAAACAAATCATTATTAAAATTCATACACAACAAAATAAGTCAAAAAATCATATATTGTCAAAATATCTTAATTTGACTTAAAATACTATATCTATTTAATCAATTACTATGAAAACTATGATAATACATGAAAATACTATATTTATCATAAACATACTAAAATAATAGGTCTCAGTAGAAAAAGATACCGAAAAGATACCAAAAAAATACATCAAATTAACTTTTAATGCATTTTTTTGCCCAAAAGGGCACGCAAACCAATGCACAAACCCTTGATTGAAGTGGGGTCAAGTTTTTATCCCCCAAACTAACCCCTAGCTGTATTTATGGTCCCCATATCTGATTTTTAGGTCTCAAAAGTTGCACCC
>JAOTRH010105181.1:0-15670 GCA_034768845.1 Heliamphora exappendiculata | reverse complement strand
AACTCTCTCTCTACAATTACTCAATTAAAATAAAACATAAACCAAAACGTAAAAGTTTCTTTTGAGTATTATAATCAAGAAATTAAAAAGTAGTCTTTATATATATATATACATGAATCTCTATAACACTTAATAATTATATATTAAAAGAATAAATAATTCAATAAAATAAAATAATTTTTAATACCAACTTGGATATTAAATTAAAAGAGACTTAATACAATACCTAATTAATTAAATAATGATAAAACAAATACTAAATTATGAATTTGAGTTTTATAACTAAAATTTATCAAATTAAATTAAAACTAACATAAAAATAATAAAAAATATACACCAACTTACAATTACAAAAAAATAAAAAAAATTTAAAAAATTGGTCTAACCACCTCAACAAAATAATACTATAATTAAACTAAAATGCAAAAATTTAAAGTGAAATTTAAAATTACTATTATAATTCAAAACTAAAATTATCATACTTAAAAATATACATTAAATTAAATTTGAATACAATTATTGAACAAAGTAGTACAATTATATCACAAAATCTCTAATATATCATTAAAATGCAAAGAAAAGAATCAATTTTGACCTCAATTTTTGTTATAGCCTAAATCTCGAAGTTTATTTTGCAAGAAAAATAAGAAAAGTAAAAGAAAAGCTTACATATGACCATGTATTTGCCACCTTTTTGAATGACACATGAGTAAGTTTTTTTTTTTAAATCAAAATTATTTTTAAAACCTCCCCATCCACATGGTTAGGCACTTGAGGCTCCCCCAAACCAGATTTTTTGTTGTTCAAAATATTGTTTAAGTGTTCTTTATTCTTCTAGAGAAAAAAAGTGCTGAGTTTTGAGTGATACCTTCAAAGGTTCTTTTAAGTTTTAGACTTTTTTTTTTTCCATAAAGAGGTTCCATCATCTATCATCCTCTAAGCTTGAACAAGGTAGAAACCACATTTTGATACACTTATTTTTCATTCAAAAGTCTCATCTTTATTCTCTTTCTCATTAAAACTTAAAACCCATCCCCAATCTCATGAGATGTGATTTTGAGAATTATTTTACATTATTTTCTTTTCTCTCAACCTCCCTATTCTTTTGTTTTTTTTTCATCTATAACAATGGTATATAGTGTTAGGAGAAATATAACGTTATACAAAATTTTCTCGATGATCCAGAAAATATATCTTTATTATCTTTCAATAATTACAATAAATTGAAATTACAGGAAACGAAATACAGAAATTAACATGAATAAACAATGCAAACCGAGTCCTGCAAACGCAGTTACCTTAAGAATGATTCACCGCCTACCGAGAGTGTTGTAGGTTTTCCACCGGCGTCACTCTCCCAAGATAAAACGGCTGACACAATCATTGGAACACCACCAAGGATCGGCTACGAACGTACCCCATCTGCCTGTCTCTCTCTTACTCACACAGCTTTGAAATCTGTCTGTATCTCTCCTTTTCTTTTTACCATTCCACCTTGCTGCTGTGTTTTTTCTCTGCACTAAAAACAGAATGGTATGACAGCTTTATAAAGATTTTTACCCATGGAGAATTACAAAAGGAATCAATGACCATTGAATAGTATTGATTCTCAGAATTTATTTTTCAATTGAAGGGCCAATTCAATTGCAATTAAATTCTGCTACTGAATTTTGGAATTCAATAGTCAATTGAATTCATAAAATTTCAACAATCCCCCATGAATGAAATTGGCCGGAGTACAAACCCACATTACAAAGCTAACTGCAAGAGAGATAAACAACTGAAAGTTCCTGCATATGATAGGTAGCAGTTAGCCTTGAACCATCCCTTGTGAGAACCTATCGAATTTACTAGCAAACAAATGGGCGGTTCCGCCTTGAACTGTGTCGCCTTAACAGTAAACCGAGAACATAGGATTCACATAACGACTTTCAAAACGAAGTTTTTGTTCTCGCGGTTGTGTTCGTTTTGGTCAAGAAACACACTTCCTGGTTCTGTAAGTATTTTCTCGAGAATTTTGCTTTGTCAAATTCTCAAAGAAGCGGCCTCATTTCACACTCACATAGGTGACTTTTATTCAATGGTATTTCTCTATACCAGGCTGGCTCACCAGTAAAAGTCATTAAAATCTAATGCTTGACCTTAAATCACCGTTGCATCATATGAATAGGTAAGAGCTCTCAAAATCCATGGTGATTATCTGAGGTATACGTGATTAGGTTGTCCCATTGAACCTACATCTTGGGATCTCTAGTTAGCTAGGTTGGGTTTTCCTTCACGATATCTTTTTTATGTCACAGGCTTTAATCCCATTTCCATCGATACTCTTTTAACTAACTCTCTAGTTAACCCTTTGGTTAGCGGATCCGCAATATTATCCTTTGATTTCATATAGTCAATTGTGATAACCCCACTTGAGAGTAGTTTTCTAATTGTATTATGTCTACGACGTATATGCCTAGACTTACCATTATACATATGACTTTGTGTCCTTCCTATTGCCGATTGACTATCACAATAGATACAAATAGCTAGCACAGGTCTAGCCCATCTTGGAACATCTTCTAAAAATTGTTGTAGCCATTTGGCTTCTTTAATTGCTTTATCTAAAGCAATGAATTCAGATTTCATCATAGAACGTTTTATATACGTATGTTTGGAAGATTTCTAAGATACCGCTGCACCACCAAGTAGAAATACATATCCACTTGTAGACTTTGAGTCTTTCGTGTTCGATATCCAGTTTGCATCACAATACCCTTCTAATATTGCTGGATATCTGGTGTAGTGCAGTCCCAGATCACGAGTATATCTCAAATAGCGTAGCAATCTAACTATCTCTTTCCAGTGATCATGTCTTGGATTACTCGTGTATCGACTCAGTCTACGTACTAAGTAAGCTATGTCAAGCCTTGTACAACTCATTAAGTACATTAGACTTCCAATGACCGAAAAATATTCCAATTATGAGACACTCTCCCCCCCATTCTTGGATAACTGGATACTCATGTCCACCGGGGTCCTGGCGACTTTAGTGTCGAAATTGTTAAATTTCCTCATAATCATATCAACATAATGAATTTGAGACAACATAAGGCCGTTCAATGTTCTGGTGATCTATACACCCAGAATCACATTAGCGAGACTCATATCCTTCATGTCAAACTTTGAATTTAACAAATTTTTAGTGGACTAGATAACCTTGTCATTACTTTCCACAATGAGCATGTCATCAGCGTAGAGACACATGATGGCATAACCGTCATCAGTGTCTTTAACATATACACATTTGTCACATTCGTTGATTCGAAACTCTTAAGGCAATACTACATTGTCAAACTTTTTATGCCATTGTTTGGGGGCTTGCTTTAGACCATACAAAGATCTAACTAGCCTACAGACTTTTCTTTTAGGCCCAGAAAAATCTTCAGGTTGTTCTATATAGATTTCTTCATCTAAATCTCCATTTAGAAAAGCTGTATTTACATCCATCTGATATATTGCTAGATTTTGTAATGCCGCAATAGCAGTTATCATATGAATTGAGGTTATCCTAAATACAGGAGAATAAGTATCAAAGTAATCTAGGCCTTCCTTCTTGTTTGTATCATTTGATAACAAGCATAGTTTTGTACTTATATCCTTTGATAATAAGCCTAACTTTGTACTTATCTATTGACCAATTTGCTTTCATCCTCCTCTTAAAGATCTATTTGTAGCTTAAAGGCTTACTATCTTGTGACAAATCCACTAGTTCCCACGTATGGTTCTACAATATGGAATCAATCTCGCTTTTAATTGCTTTGTTCCAAAACGGAGCCTCAAGACAGCTTACAGCTTCCTTGTACGTATAAGCCTCATTTTCTAACAAGTAGGTTAGAAAATTTGGACTAAAAGCTGTTGATTTCTTAACCCGCTTTCTACGTCTTAGCTCTATATCAAATTTCTCTTCTTGATCTCTACTACTATATCAGCAGGATGTAAAGTTCGTTTTATTGAACTTGACTCTTTTATGGATATATACGAAAATATGTGTTCAAAGAACGACACATTTCTAGACTCCATAAGTGTATTATTGTAAATATCTATTATTGAAGATTCATACACAAGACATCGATAAATGCCCCTATTTTGCGCATAACCGATAAAAAAACACAATCAACGATTTTTGAACCTATCTTCTCCTTTTTAGGAGTTATAGCTACCTTCGCAAAACACCCACATGTTCTTAAGTAATTATAGGTAGGTCTCATACCTTTAAACAACTCATAAGGTGTTTTGTCAGTGTTCTTGCGAGGTACTAAATTCAAGATGTAATTTGCGGTGAGAACCGCTTCACCCCACATGTTCTGAGACAACCTAGAACTCACCAATATAGCATTCATCATATCTTTTAAGGTACGATTTTTACGTTCAGTAGTCCCATTCTGCTGAGGTGAGTAAAGTGCAGTGATTTGGTAGATAATTCCGTGCTCAGCACAATATCCACCAAATGGTGATTCATATTCACCACCTCGGTCACTTCTCAATACCTTAATATTTTTGCTAAGTTAGTTTTTAACTTTATTCTTGTACAGAATGAATTTGTCCAAAATTTTATCATTGCTCTTTAGCAAGTATACATAGCAGTACTTTGTACTATCATCAACAAACGTGATGAAGTACTTATTAGCACCGGGAGTCTCAACATATTTCAGATCACACACATTAGTGTGAATTAAATCCAGTGGCTCGGTGCTTCTTTTAACCAAGTGAAATGAAGACCTAGTTGACTTAGCCTCCACATAAGTTTCACACTTGTGAATTTTATCAACACCAAAACTAGGTATGTGCTCCAAGTTAATTAATTTACGCATATAATCATAATTAACATGACTTAGTCTACCATGTCACAAAACGGAAGACTCAAGCACACATAAGCAACAAGAGATTTTATTTTATTAGCAGTGGGAATGACAGTCATTACATTCATCCCGAATAGACCATTGGTCACATAACTTTTTCTCACATACATCCTTGCCTTAGATAGCGTAACTCTGTCTGCCTCAAAGACCATTCGAAACCCATGCTTTCTCAATAGAGACCCAGATATTAGATTCTTCCAAATATCTGGCACATAGAGTATAGTATTCAATGTCATCTCTTTTTTAGATGTCATCTTGAGGATCACCTGATCTTGTCCCAACGCATCTGAGGTAGCTGAATTTTTCATTTACAGCTTTTGACCATGGGCCACCATCTCAATGGTGTTAAACATTTGTCTCTCATAGCAAACATGGCGAGTGGTTCCTGTGTCTATCCACCATTTTTGTGGATTTGAGCTTACCATATTCACCTCAGATACCATGGCCGAGAGATCAATTTTTGATACACCCTCAATTGCCTCTGCCATTTGAGCTTGAGTTTAGAAATTCTTCGACTTCTTGCACTCTAAAGCACGATACTCAAACTAGTCACAGTTAAAATATTTCTCTTAGAATTTCTCCTTCTGCTTTTTGGCTATATGACCTCCTGGTCCTAGTTTGACTTTCTTGTCAAACTTTGTGTTAGCATGCCTATTATGAACACTCTTCTTTGCTGAAGAGTTTTCAACTTCCATCACATTAGCCATGTTGAAGTTGGACTTGACACTCTTGCTCCTTGCTCGATTTTCATCCTCAACAATAAGCTAGAAGAATAGAGCCTCCAGAGTCATCTCCTTATTCTTAAACATAAGACAACTCTTGAATTCCTTTCATGTTTTAGAAAACTTGTGAATGACTACAGCCACTAGGAATGCTTTACTCAACAACATCCATTCTGCTTTGATATCATTGATCAAAATCTAAAACTCTTGGACTTGGACTTGAACCGTCACAGGTTTTGAGTCCTTCATCACATAATCAAGGAACCGACCCACTATGAACTTCTTGGACCCAACACCCTCAATTTTGTATTTTCGATCTAAGGACTCCCGCAGTTCTTTAGCTATTTTTGCCTCATTGAACACAAAATACAATGAGTCATCTAGAGCATTCAGAACATAGTTCTTGTACAGATAATCGACATTCTTCTAATTATCAGCTGCCATCAGTTTATGAGTGTCTGCATTCTCATCAGCAACTGGAGCTTTCTTAGTTAGGCATCTGGCCAAATTTGAAGTTGTGAGATAAAACACAATTTTTTGTTACCATCTCTTAAAGTCAGCTCTTCCTCTAAACATTCCTAGCTTGTCCACATGAGACAATGGAACAGTTGGAACTCCAGGCATAGGAGCAGCTTGTGTTTTTAGGAGAAACTTGCTTTTCAGGAGCACTTTGATTTTCAGTCAACATATTTTCTGAAATAAGAACAATTCACATATTAGATCTTTACAATATCGACAGTAAAAATAGATTAACAATATAAACTTAATTCCTCCAAACATAGTCCATCATATGGCGGGGTCCCAGAGGGAGCGCCCCCACGTGGGGGTTCTAGGGGGTCGTGCCCCTTAGCGGGGTTCCTAGGAGCAGCATCCCTAGACGGGAGTTTGAGGGAAGCACCCTTAGTGAGGATCGGTCTATCGGTATGCAACATTGCTTATAGCAAGTGCTTCCGAACCCCAGAGGCTAAACCATTCAACCTTTCAAAGGTCAGCCACGCACGGCTGCCTATGGCCTTAGCCAATCAGATCTCTATTAAGCATCACAGGAAGCATCATAGCGAACTGTCGACACAGGAAGAAAAGTGTTGACACCAACAGGGAAAACTGTCAACAGAAGCAGGAAATGTGTCGACTCAAACAGCAATGGTGTCAACACAAACACGGAAAAGTATCAACACAAAAAACCCAGGGTCGACACAAATAGAGAAAGGCATCAACATAACCACCAAAGGTGTCGACACAACCAGCCCAGGTGTCGACATAAAAGAGCCGAGAGATTCAACGCAAACAGTAACCAGCGAATGTGTCGACACAAATAGAGAAAGGTGTCGACACAAAAAAATCAAGAGTTCCAAACAGAGGTAGGTGTCGACACAAGTTGAGAGAGGTGTCGACACAAAAGAACCGAGAGTTCAACTAGAGAAATGTGTCGACACTAACACAGAAAGGTGTCGACACAAAAAAAATCGACAGTTCAACTTAACACCAATAGAAGGAAAAGGGTCGACACCAACAAATAATATGTCGACACAAGCAGTCAAAAGTGTCGACACAAAAGAAAAGGTGTCGACTGTAGGCACCCCAATTTGACCCTGCCTAATCTTAGGCGAATCCGATGATGAAAACAGGTGGATTGGTGCCTCCGAACGATCCTCGGGAAGTGATCCAAGCTCGGTATTTGAATTCAAAATCTTCAAATAAGTAAAATTTTGTCGAACCATCAAAACTTGCTGCCCAAGTAAGGCAACCGCCAACTCTCATTGTGGGGCCCACCATAGAATTTTATGAAAGCTCTAGCCAAAAGTGGCGGCCACCAACTACAACATGGAAACCGCCAACTCACATTGTGGTGGCCGCCAATAGAACAATTTCCAACCCAGCGGCTGCCAACTTGAATTGTGGCGGCCACCAACTCCAAATGGCCTAACGTGTCCCATAACGTGGCAACACCTCATTGGTTGAAGAATTCTATAAATACCGTGTCCCGACGTACGTTTTCAGAACGAATTTTGAGTGGGAGAGACTCTGCCGATATACCGAGCAATCCAGATCCCCGACGCCGAAACCCTGCCGAGATACCGAGTTCCTAATCTCCCATACCTACATTAAAGCCTACATTGCTTGGATCACCCCCCGAGAATTGGACAATTGGAGTACATTTCCCGACTTGAGGATTTCCCGGCAATCCAAGTACCTCGCTTGGATCCCTGATATTTCTAAACTCCACTTCTCTCTATTGGAGCCATCGGATTAATTTTCATTTTAAAGTTTTTCGATGAATGTCAATTTTGTTTAGTATTTGCAATATTAATTATTGTTCAATGTAGTTAGGTTATTTTTTTAAAAAATTTCAGTTATTATTTTAATTTTATTTTTAGTACATTATTGCATTCCATTAATTCATCAATTTAGTGCCAGTATTCTCAACGGTTACAACTAATCAATGTTTCTAATCGTTATGATTAAGGCACTTACATGAAAATAGTTGTAATCGCCAATATTACACTCATTTAATTTTAATATTACATTTCTTTTTATTTTCTTTCTTTTATGTTAATTCTATATTTTAGCATTTGTTTCATTTTTGTTTTAGTTAGCTTAGTTTTATTTTACTAGTATTCTAATTATTTTTATAACTTAATTTTTTTATGTTAGTCTTTGTTTAGTAAATAATGTAATTTACTTTTTAAACACTTATTTTCCTTTACAATGTAATCTTTTTATTTCTTTAACTTAATGTAATTTCTTTACTATTTTTTTTCTTTAGTGCTAATATTATATTTTCTTTTAACTTAATATTTTCTTTTTCAATTTTTTATTTTCTTCATTAGTATTAATTTTTCCTTGTTAGTCCCGTACTTATTTTTTTTCTTTCTCTGGTGTAATGTTCTTTTCCTAGCATTTTATTCTTTTTTTATTTATTTAATATTTTAATATCTAATTTTCTTATTTAGTCAACATTTCATTTCAATAGCATTTTATTTTCTTGTACTAAGTATTCCATTTTATTTTCTTCTATTAGTATTTCTTTTTCTTTTTAGTTTTTCTTTCATTAATTTAATTTTCTTTTTTATTATTATTAGTTTTAGTTTTTTCATAAAATTCTATTTAGCATTTTTTTTCTCCTGGTATTAGTACTTATAAATTTTTATTTTTATTTTTATTTTCTTTTATCCTCCTTCTTCTCTATTTTCATCAAACTCAAAAATTACAAAAATACTTTTAAACTAATTTTAATCTTTAAGTAGTTTATAATTTTCTCTCTTAAAAATATTTTATTGTTCTTTTCTTTTTTTCTATTTTATACTCTTTTATTCACTTTTAAATTTTAATAACTAAATCTTCTTAACTTGTCTCTCATAATATTTTTCTTTCCTTCTATTAACAACAAAAAGCACAAAAAAATATAAAAATATCTTTTAATATTCTTTTATTCTTATTATTTTCATCTTTTATGTAAATAATTAAATTTTCTTCCTAATAGCATTTTCTACCATTCGCATCTTATCAAATTCTTTTCTTTTCTTTTAAATATTTAAATTCTCATTTATTACAAAACTCTTATTTATAATTTCTTTGTTAATTAGCTTTCTTTTAATATAGTATTTTTCTCTTTTATACATTTCTTATTTTATATTTTATATTTTTTTATTAATTCATCACGTTGAGGTTAACTTAGTTAATTTTGATAAAATGCAAGTTTTAGTTTCTTTATTTGAAAGCATGTATAGGATAGTTTGATTTTTCTTTTTTTTTTTATAGCAAATTCATGTTTAGGAGTTTTGGTAGCTTATAATATGTTTTATTATTTTACATATTATGATAGTTTAAGTCATTTTTGACAATATTGCATGTGAGTATGCTCCATGTATCCTTTAGATAAAAATTACATTTTATAGGATTTAAAAAAAAAATTTGACACTAATTTCTTTTAGAGTGTTATGCACATATTTTATGTATTTTTTATACTTAATTTTGAATATTCTCTCTTTATCCTCATTTTCTTTATTTGCATGCATTTGAGAAATCATATTAAAAAACCAATGGTGATTAGTAGAGGCCAACCTTACGATTAGGCGAATGGGGTGCCTAACACCTTCCCCGATTCGTACTTTAGCTCCCAAACTCTTTTTCTCTGATTAACGCTTTCAAGATCAGTAGGCAATTTTGTTTTTCTTAGTTTTCCTCAAAAATTAAGTGGCTACTCTATTTTCAACAAAAGGAGTTTTCAAATTTTGATTTTCAAAGTGTTTAAAATATTTTTCAAAATATCTTTTAATTCCCTCATTTTTAACTTCCAAATCCCAAATTCACAGTATTTTTTGACGACTCTGCTTGGAATTGATTTTCAAAATCAAATAAGAGGGCAGACTCAAAAGCATTATTGGTTCCTAATAAAATTTCTCATTTGCATTTCTGCATGCATATGCATTGTTCTTCAACCTCCTGCCTGGTCGACCCGATACCCTGAACGTTAATCCGTTTCGGGGATTGTTGGGAAGACGGCCAACCGTTGCTGACTGTACGCTTCCAAAGGTACAGTAAAAGAGTTTGGGTGTACTGTTTGACCATGTCCTGCACCACTCCAGGCATGTGAGGTATATGCCCGGCTCCATTCAGAATGTACCCTATTCAAATTAGCCAAACTTGGTCTTTTGTATATAGAGAACGTAGAACCCCCCAATTAGGTGCTGCTAATCATAGTAGGATGATGTATTTTCCTTTATTGTATGTTTTGATTGTATATTGTTAGGATTATTTGTTTAGATTAGGCTAGACCTTTTCCTGGGTTTGGCCCGAATTTTCCAATTTTCCTTTATTTAAGTTAGTTCCTCCTCCGGGTTCTTACCCGAGTCTTTATTCTTCACCATATTTGGCCTTCACATAGTAGTTTTCTTCTCGGGGTCATGCTCGTGTTTCGTTTAACACCTCTAGGCTAATTTCTCTCTCCTCCAGGTTCTCCTCAGGTCGTTGGATTTCTCCGCCTTTGTTTAGGCTCGCTTCTCTCAAAGCCTTGACATATCTATGAGAGTTAGTCTTTTCTCCTTACTGTTATGCTGCCTATTTTTCATCAGGATCCTAGAGAGTTAGATCTGCTTCCCTGACGTAGTGCTGTCCATTTCTCTTTAGAATCATAGGTCGAGCCAGTTTTTTAAGGGTTAGAACTGTCGTCTTGCCGGAACACTGTCCGCTTAAACAAAATTTTTCCCCTAGAGCTTGGTTGATCTATCTCCTATTTTCAATTGTTATGCTGGTGGTGTGAGCCCAGCAAGGGCATTGTTTCAATTTCAGCTGTTTTGAGTATTAGGAATATCTGATGTCTGTTGTCTGAACATTCTTCCTAAAAATGCCTGAGACTGGTTATTCTGCTTGTGCAATCCAGGTTTTTTTGTGAGTTACCATTGATCCGGGAAGAGTACAATCGACACGAGGGAGAAGAGAAAATGGAGGAAGAAGGAAAGAATGTCAGAGAGAAAGACTGGGCTGACAAACTCGACGATACTGATTTGGAAATGTTGTTCAACGAAAAGATGACTCAACTGCATATAACTGAATCAAACTGTTTCATGATGGGCTCTAGCGCACCGGCAGATTGCACAAAGTTCATCATCAACGTGGCCACAAAGGAAGTAAAGAACTGGACCATCGAGTCTGATGACGTACACGTTTATCCTGAGTCTAGGATTGAGTCTGGGCCTGTAATCGAGGGCACATCTGTTGGTGCTCCTCTCTCTTCCTTTGCTATCGAGTTTGTAATTCTCGCTGTTTCTAATAAAATCAACGAGATTTTTAGTTACTCTACTTTGTTTGATTTATTTTATATGATTTCTGATGATTTTGAATTCGACGGGAATATCCCCGAAGAAATCAATATTTTAATAAAAAGAGAAGAAGAAATGTGTGCCTAACTAATTAATTGAAGAAACTTTGTCAATAATCTGGATAATAAAAGTAACTCGCAAAATATCCAAATTGGTTCTTTTTTATCCTTAGTCGAACAAAAACAAATAATAACTCTATTAAAATTGGTCAAAGATGTATTTGCATGGTCTTACAAAATATGCCTGAAATTGATCCCGACATCGTCCAGCATCATATCCCTCTATACCCCGATGCTAAATCGATTAAACTAAAATTAAGACGGATCCGACTAGAATGGGCTCTGAAGATCAAAGAAGAAGTTGCTAAACAGATCAACGTTGGATTCCTAATGGTGACCGAGTATCCAAAATGGGTAGCCAATATAGTGCCAGTTTTAAATAAGGACGATCGTATCCGAGTTTGCGTAAATTTTTGAGATCTCAAAAAGGCTAGCCCGAAAGATGACTTTTCTTTGCCACACATTGACATCTTAGTAGACAGTACAGCAGGGCACGCCTTACAGTCGTTCGTGGATGAATTCTCTGGATACAACCAGATTTTAATGGATCCCAAAGACAGGAAAAAGACGACATTCACCTTACCTTGGGGCACCTACTATTATCGCGTGATGCCGTTTCGTCTAAAGAATGCAGGGATAACCTATTAAAAGGCTGCCACTACGTTGCTGCATGATATGATACATAAAGAGGTTGAGGTATACGTAGACGATATGAATGTCAAATTCAAGGATCGAGAAGGCCACATCACAGCACTACAAAAGTTCTTTGAAAGAATTCAAAAGTACAAGATGCAGCTCAACCTGCAGAAGTGTGCATTTGGAGACACTGCCAGAAAAATGCTCAGATTTGTGATCACTCAACGGGGAATTGAAGTCGATCCCTCAAAGATCAAAGCAATTTTTGAAATGCCTCCTCCGAAGACTAAACGGGAGATCAGGGGCTTTCTGGGAAAGATTCAGTTCATCTGCCGCTTTATCGCAAAGTTGACAACTACCTGTGAGCCGCTCTTCTGCCTGCTCAAGAAAGAAGTTGAATTTGAATGGGATCAGAAATGCCAAGGTGCCTTCGATACCGTACGATGATACTTGCAAAACCCTTCTATTCTAGCTCCTCCCGAACCTGATAGGCCGCTGATCCTTTACTTGTCAGTGACTAAGTCAATTTTAGGATGTATGCTAGCGCAAGAAGGTGAAACTGGGATAAAAAAGGCTGTCTACTACTTAAGCAAGAAGGTGACGGGATTAGAGATTTGGTACACATCGTTAGAAAAGACATGTTGGGCCTTGGTTTGGGCCTCCTGAAAATTAAGGCACAACATGTCTTTCACAATGAACATCATTTCCCGAATGGACCCGTTGAAGTATTTGTTCAAAAAGCCAGCACTAATAGGAAGACTAGCCCGATGGTTGTTGTTATTATCTGAGTTTGATCTCCAGTATGTCACCCGAAAGTCGGTCAAAGGCAAAGTAGTAGCGGAATTTTTCGCCGATCAACCAGTGGAAGGGGGTGAAGACACGGAATTCCAGTTTCCTGGCGAACAACTGATGAAAGTCGGGGATGACAAGTGGACTCTATATTTCGACGGCGTGTCCAATCAATACGACTATGGAATAGGAGTCCTCCTTGTCACCCCTGACGACCACATGTCCCCTTATCGTTGAAGCTCAACTTGGAAGTAACCAACAATCAGGTCGAGTATGAAGCATACTTAGCCGGGTTGGAAGCAGCATTAGAACTAGGGGCAAAAAAGTTGGAAGTCATTGGGGATTCAGCCCTGGTGGTCTCACAATCACGGGGAGAATGGAAGGTCAGGGATGTAACGCTGATTCTCTACCATCAGGAGCTAGAGAAGCTAAAACCATGCTTTGAATTAGTAATCTTCACCCATGTGCCGAGACTGCAGAATAAGTTCGCCGATGCGCTGGCTATCCTAACATCCATGATTGACATACCACCCGGAGTTCGAATGAGACCGTTGATAATTGAGCAGAAGAGAAAGCTAGCATATGAGATGACAGCCGCTATTGAAGAAAGCACTGACGGCCTTTCATGGTACTTTGGCATTCAGAACATCGTAGAGAAAGGAGAATATCCCATGTTTTCAAAAAAAAGGACAAACGGGCGATACGACAACTATCTGCGCAGTTTGTTATTTATGGCGGTAAATTATACAAACGATGATATTTTAAGGTTAACAAGCTATGTGTAAACAATGAAGAAGATCAAGAACTGATGAAGGAAATCCACGCAGGAATTTGTGGGCAACACGTAAGCGAAAATATGTTAGCCAAAAAGATCCTACGACAAGGGTACTTTTGGATGACGATGGAGACAGACTGCATACAGTTTGTACGGAGATGCCATAAGTGCTAGATTCATGCAAATCTTATGCACATACCCCCGTCTCAGCGGTACAACCTGACGTCATCGTGGCCATTATCAGTATGGGGCATCGACGTGATTGGCAGGGTAACACCGAAGGCATCCAATGGACACGAGTTTATCTTAGTGGCCATTGATTATTTCACCAAATGGGTAGAAGTAGCCTCCTACTTGGTATTAAAAGCCTCCCATGTTGCTAAGTTCATCGAGCAAAACATCATTTGCCGGTACGGAGTTCCTCATGAGGTCATTTCGGATAATGGCTCACATTTCCAAGGGGAGGTCTTGGATCTTTTCGAGAAATATCGGATAATGGCTCATAAGTCCTCACCATATCGGTCGCAGACCAATGGAGCAGTCGAAGCAATAAACAAGAATACTAATAAAATTATGGAAACAATGTTAAACTCACATAAAGATTAGCCAGAACATCTACCATTTGCGCTTTGGGGATACCGAACATCAATCAGAACTTCAACCGAAACTACACCATACTCCTTAGTGTACGGGATGGAAGCCGTGCTTCCCATTGAGGTGGAAATCCCTTTGCTAAGGGCAGTAGCCGGGGCCAATATCTCAGAAGCAGAATGGCAGAGGAACCGGATGGAAGAATTACTCTTATTTGATGAAAGAAGACTGCTAGCTCTATTTCATGTACAAGGTTACCAGATAAGGATAGCTCGGGCGTTCAACAAGAAGGTCAGGACTCGAGATCTTAGAGAAGGGAATTTGGTTCTCAAGGAAATCAGAGCTCCTATTTTCGACCCAAGGGACAAGTTCAAGCCAAACTGGTCCAGACCGTTTCTCATCAAAACCATCATAACCGGTGGTGCAGTTATGATGGCAATGTATTCTCCACTCCAGTAAACCTTGATCAGCTCAAGAAGTACTATCCCTGAGGTAAAAATAAAGATAAAAGAAAAGCTCGCTGAGTTGAAAATCAAAAAGGCAACTCAGGCAAAAAGTTAGAACAGCCCGCAAGGCCGAAAATTCGAAAGGGCGACTTTGACAAAAGTTATGGCATTACAAAAGGAGAGTGTCAATACCCTAGTGAAAATTGGGCCCAAACTACGTTATGGCCTGATTCCACTTTCTTGGGATACGTAGGCAGCTTCTTTAAAAGCAGTCCGGCCACGTTCTTTGTTTTAACCATCTTTGAATCTAAATAAAACCAATGCAAATTAATTTCTAAATTTTAATAATAAAATTATTAAAATTTTGGATAAATTTGAACTATCTTAAACATAAAGTGGGAGTTTTTCATTGCTTTAAATCAGGCACGCAAGTCCCAAACTCTACAAATAAAAAGAGAAAACTGTGAAATCTTCAAAACAAATCAAAGAGCCTCAAATTCTTCTCCTCTTTGCTGTGTATTCCCCCTCATCTCTATCTTTTCTCTCCCTGTCTTGTATTAGCCATGCCTTGTATTCAGCGAAAAACTCAGGGTGCTGCAACTCCTGCATTTCCATCAATAAACGGGAAGGTCAGACATCCCGATACTTTTCCAGAAATGGGGCACGCAGTACAGATGAAGATAAATGGCCTTGGATATGAGGGATCACATGAATATGACCAAACTACCGCATGATCCGACAGGGGTAGTAGAAAGAAGTTCGACACAGACCGACAAGCATAACACCAGAATGATTCATGGTTATCAGAGTCATGACGGGAATCCGCCACCAAGGGCACAGCCAAGTGATATTCGGGCCAGTCAAAGAACAAAGGTACTGTCGCCAGGCTGTTTCAGTAGTACATATCTGGTAACTGGGACGATACA
>JAOTRH010105170.1:0-15671 GCA_034768845.1 Heliamphora exappendiculata | reverse complement strand
AAGTATCTTGTTTTGAATGCAGTTGCACAAAAATTACAGAAGGTGGATGCATTTTCATCAAAAAAGAATTAAGAGACATAGTTGAATAGATAATGTAATGATCAAGCTTTGTTTATTTTATTTTTTGATTTGTAAGCTTTTACAAATTTATACTATTGTATAAAATAAATTATTATTGGTCCATTTAAAATCATTATTTACATTTATCATAATATTATCTTATTATCTTATTGGATAGCTACTGTTATTATCCTATTATCATTTTTTATTACTTATATTATTTTTTCGATACTTACCTATTAAAGCGAACACAATCTAAAAAGCTAAGAGATTCAAATAACTTTCGAAAGTTATTTGAAATTTAAATGAAATAATACATTAACTCTACCATAATGTTATTGGATAGTTATATTTTAAAGCATGTACAGTCCATTTTTTCATTTATGCAACTTAAAATATAAAAATTAACCATCATTTATTTTAAATAATCACATATGTCATATGAGATTAACTTTAAACAAAGAAATCTTAGGTTTTTGAATTTGAAAATATTACTCTAATTTTTTCGATATTTTACAATTTTTTTACAATATTTAAAAGGGAAAATATAATTATGAGTTACAAGTAATTTGGTTAAAATTACATATAAAAGTATTTTATAATTTAGAATTTAGATAATGTTTTTCAAATTTAAAAAACACACAATTTGTTGTTCAAAATTTAAAATTTAATATTATTGCCCATGTGTATTTATCCTATCATAATACTAATAAATTTTAAATTGGATAGCTACGAAATTTGAATATAATTTATTTTTGTGTATTTTATGTATTTTGTAGGTGAAGATTACAAGAGTAACTTTCAATCAATTGGTCAATATTTGAAAGACAATTCCTAACGTTTCAGCTGGGATTTCTTCTCCTTACGAACCATAAACTTTGTATAAAAAGTACAAGATTCATGGTTCCATTACTTTTTTTTATTTGATGATCTCTCCCTTTTTCTAATTAGTTTTAGATTTTGGTTTCATTTTTATTTATGGCATGGATGTTCCATCAATTTCATTAAATTTATAAATTCAAGAAAATAAATTGAAAGGAACTATTTTTTTAATTGGGATAACAAATGATTATGTATTTATCTAAATTATTATTATTTTGTTCAAACTCAAAAGAAATCAATATTATTTATTTTTCATTTAAATAGAAAAGTCAAATGTTATTTTTTAATAGATGAGAAATTCAATGTTATTTGTAAACGTCTAAATTTATTTCTTATTAATTCTTATTATTTTTTTAGCTAAATAAGAAATTCAGTTTCATTTTTAATTCTAAAAAGGTTGAAATAAATATTAGACTAATCAAATTGTGATATATGTAGGATATTTAATTATCACAGTACTATTCTAATTTTATTAAGATTTATAATATCTTATACTAAAGAATTATGCAGCACAATTTGATTGATCCAATTAACTAAATTTTCAAGTTTTAAAATTTATCATAATATAATCTTTTTCATTTTATATTTTGAAATTTATCTCGATTTAGTATTATCTCAATAAATTTTTATAGTTATTATCCATAAACTATTAGCATCATTTCACACTATTTCACAATTTATCCTGATATAACTCAATTCAAAATCTATAATTTATAATGGTATGATCTTATTTTAATAAAGTTAATTGTTATCCTTTCAAACTATTTTTGATATTTATCTTGATATAAATTCTTTCATATTCTAAAACTTATCTTGACATGTTTTAGCCTAATAAATTTTAAATTTCTTCCTGTTAAATTTTTAAATTAATTAATTACTTTAAATCTATCCTAAAATTATCTATTTATAATATTCTCCTAAGTACATAATTTTTAAGTATAAATAATTATGTATTTTGATTTGAGCTTAACCGCTATATGAGATTATATCCTATTATAATATTATCCTAATGATATAATTTTTAAATATGAATAATTATGTGTTCCAATTTGGTTTTCTAAATTAAAATTTATTTTATTTTCAATTTTTTGAACATAATATTCACTAATTATGTTATCGATATGCATGTATGACTGTTAGAGAATGAGTAAATAACATGTTCTTTAATTATTACACGATTTATTTGCTAAATAATTGGTCTAAAGAAAAATTAATTTTTTATTTTCTAATGATGTAAATACTTCAAATCTTCAAATATTTTATTATTCGTGTCAAATGAAAAACAAAATTGGTTCAAAACATACTAAAATTTGCAAAACTATATAGCCATGAAGAGACTTTATTTACCATTTAGCATATGTTTTATTTATTTATTAATAATATATGCATAGATAAACACTACATAATCTTTTATTTTAATGTTTTTTTTAACTTATTGCTTGAATTTTTTTAAAATTTTAGATACTTTTGGCCGTGCATAGCGCTAGTATATATATATATGACATTATTTTATTTGATCAGTGAATCATAGCATTTATTGAAATAGGGTAATAGTAATAAGTGCGTCTCACCATGTTTCTTTCAAAGCCAATGTCTGGACTAGCACATTTAATTTCTAGATTTTAAAACACCCACTAGTTTTAAAATATAATAATATTTTTAATTTATAACTTATTTATTATTATTATCAACTAAATATAATTATTAATATCAAATATGTAAAAATGTAAAATTATCCATTTTAAACAAAAAATTAAAAAACTAACTTTTTACCCAAACAACAAAACTCAAAAAAAATTAACTTAAAAACTAAGTTACCAAACAACCTATTTTAAATCCAATTTAATTTTTTAGCTAAAAATATTATTAAAAAAATTAACTTTTAAACTAATTGTCAATCAAGACCTAAAACTTCTTTCTTAAAAAATTTAATAATTTTTGCCCCTTTCGAGTTAGTTGACATATCCTGCTGATCCCATGGATACCTTTATTTTAATATATGGTGGTATTTGTATTCACTCAATCACTCCCATATATAAAAGGTTAAATGGACCTTTCTGCCACTTTGTCCATCATTTTAAGAAGGCACTAACCAAGCAAATCACAGCACCCATCAATTTTTAGGTTGGTTTTTATGTTCCTCTTGAATCTGGAGTTAGTGCTGTGCATGCCATGCTATGTTCCAATAAAAACTCTTGGCTCTCGGACATGTTTTTATTCGCTTTCGGTCATATTTTGTTATAATCGAAATTATTTATTTTGCAGTGTTTGTTAAATTTATTAGTAACGTAAAAATTAAATTGATCGAATATCTATAACTATGTAATTTGAAAACGTTTGTTTAGTTATGGTTTTTTTCCAATTATACTTATTATTTATTTATTTCTAACCAATATGATCTTATCGCAAAGGTATCGACACCATATTAATTTGATTATTCGCATTAAGGATCACCTTAGTGAATTCCACATGACGAGAGATTGTGATCATAAAAAAAATAGGAATCGAGCTTTTTAAAGAGCGCAATAGTGTGCCATACTTTAAGTTCGCTGCACACTCGTTCCTCTTAACACATATCTTACATTGCATTTCGGAAATCTCCAATACCATTGTCAGTTATTTCCTAAAAATCGCAAAAAGTGTCTTATTTTCATGTCAGTAAATACTTTCCTTCACTTTTTGTGTTGAGTAGTGTTGAGTAATTATTAAGTAGTTTCGAAATAGTACATGACATTAGTTATAAAGTGTTTTTCACTTAGTTATATAACAAAAAATATTCTAATTAGAAAAATGTTGATATATCCTTCATTATTGGGCAAGTAGAAAAGAAGAATTAGTGTGTATCAATTTTTTTACTTATCGTAAGTATCATATACGTAATAACACATTATTTCAAAGGTATTTGTGAATTTTTCTAACTACGCTTATGTTTGGACTAGCTTTTTTTAGAGATTGAACTAGCTGTTTTTCGAGAATTTTTCTCTTAAAAACCTACTTGTTTGACTTCAGTTGGCTTTTCGCATATAATTTTATATCTATTTTTTTATAGAAAAAAATTAAAAAATCAAAAAACCTATAAAAAAACAAACAAGTCCAAACATAAGACTTTTCTAGAGTTGAACTATTGGGGTAGTATAAGTACACATACAATGCATAGAACTGTGCATAAAATTATAGGTACCTTATGCATAAGTGTCACAACATTAGCAAGCAATTGTAGATCCTACGTACATATTTCATTTACGAATACAAAATTGCCACGTATTTATACACTATTTATGCATTGTACATAAAGATATTGATTGAGTTATTAAGTTCATCTTACATAAGTGCAAGTAACTATGTTGTCAAAAACATGCTATGTTTCTAAACCAAATAATAAAAGAAACAGCTGAAATCAAGGAAACGTCAATAAAATTTTAAATTTCTCTTTTAAAAAAACTTATAAACTTAATGCCAATAATTATTTTATTGAGAATATTTTTTTGAAAAAAGTGATCGACGTGGGAATTGAGAATGAGATCTCATTCTCGCTATTCTATTTAATGATAATTATTATGTTCATTATGAAAAATGTCAATAGAAATTTTATAAATTGAATTATTTTTTTAAGACGTCTCTTCTTTCCGTATTCTTTTTTCATTATTGATGATATTTAATTTGCATTTAAGTGTCTAAAAATTAACATTCTCATTCTAAATTTATATTTTTATGCATGTATTTGTATCAGGTTTATTGATTAATTAGGAAGGGGAAGCTCAGGTGCTGGAGGAAAATGGCAATCCATGTGTTTGTTGGGTTGCTAGGGTTTCTTGTTCAGCTCTTCTTCATGCTCGGTGCTTGCAGTAACAACAATAGGTGAGAACTGAGAAATATTTTTGTAATCGCGACATGAAAATATTATGAACTCTTTGGATGTGCATTTTTTTTTTATCGTTAGAAATGCTCGAATGCTACAAATTTGAAATTTTTTTTTGTAACCGCAACATGAAAATATGATGAACTCTTTAGATGTGTTCTTTTTTTTTTTTTATCATAAGAAATGGTCGAAGGGCACAAAGAAGAGGACAACATGTCCGAATGCAAAATAGAACTAAGAAATGGAGGGACACAGAGACGTGTTTTGTTAAGAATCTAAATATTAAATTTATTTTTATGTGATAATATTCTATTTAAATACTTGTGAACAGTGGATATTACTTGGCATTGAGTATTTCAGATATAATCCAACTTTTGATTGGTCGAGGCACTTGAGATATAATGTTTTATTATGTTTATTTTTATTTTTAGTAAATTTTTTTTTTGTTTTCTAATCACAATTTTTTACTTTTTAAATTTCTCTCATTGCGACGAATTAAAAAAATAAAAAGATTTGACCAAAAGATAAAAAAAAAAAATTGTAAATTTTCTTTGAAAAAAACTAATATAAGTCAATAAGCTAGATTTATGTTTGTTTATTGAGAGAAATCAAGAAAGTAAAGAATTGTGATTAAAAGATTAAAAAAATCAATAAAATAGAAAAATAAGCTAAATTCTTCACTTTTAACCCAAATGGGATCGAAGTTTTCAAATGACTTGATACATTCTATCTGAGATGACATCACGACAAATAGTAGATATATTCAATCTAATAATTAAAATATTTGCACGCATTTGGCTGTTTTATAGAATTGAGCCATTGAAAAGATGTGTTTAAATATAAATACTAAAATTACTACTCTTTATAATAGACTAATAATTTAAGTTTTTAAATGGGTTGTTGGTCAATAATCTCAGACAGTTGAATCGTGGATTTGTGAATGGATTAAAGGAGAGAAAGAGAACTGAAGCTCCATTTGTTTTTGTTTAATTTTCTTGTTGTTGGTGGTGGTTGGCCTCTTGCCAACCATGGGTCTTTTGCTCCCCTGGAGAAAGTTTAAAGTCTCTTTCTATGGAGTTTCCTCCCTTCAGTTGTTATTCTTTCTTCCTTAATAATATTCTCCTTTGCCAATCGTTAAAAAAAATAGAAATATAAGAAAATAATAAAGTGATAAAGCCAAATTTATTTGTTTGGTTTACCAAACTTCTCATGTATTTGTTTAAAAATGAGCAAGATTAATTCACATAATTACGAAAATTTTCATTGTGATTTCCGTGGCATCGAGAGTATAAAATGGACTTTTTTCAAGACTTTAGGGAAAAATTTAAATCCTATCCAAACACATACGAGAAAATAAAAACACATTTTTCTTTTTTATTTCATTTTTTTCACATTACTTTCTATTATTTTCATTCAAACAAACCCATATTAAATTCCAACATAAATTTATAATTCAAAACCAACATTTATGTTCTATATTCATTTTCTTTTTTCATTTTGGTATTCTAAACCTAACTTTTGGGTTTTGCGTTGTCTTTCTTCCTGCTGCAGAGGAATTTCTTGGAATAAAACCAGCCAGGAACTTGCCCCAGCTGCAGGGGTCAGGTTGCAAATACAAGGGCACCAAGTAAATCCTGCAATTTTTTTTTTTGCAATTTTATATCTATGTTCAAACAATTTTTATCCTCTCAAAAGCAACAAAATCGGGAAAAGTCTACCCAAGTACACCGAGGTTGAAATTTAAACACCAATTTTCGATCGCAAATGAAATCATATTCATGCACATGCCAAAAAAAAAATTATGTAACGATATACGTGATTGGGTACAACCTGTTTACGTTTGCAATACAAGTAATTATGAAATCCTAATTATCATATAAAACTCCTATTTATGGTCAAAAACTCAAAAACCCTAATTATCATATAATTATGAAATTTTAAAACCCTAACTGTTATATAATTATGAAATTCTAATTATGTAGGTCCAGAATATAAGACATGTACACACCCAATAACGGAAATTATAGAATCAACTGTAGATTAGTAAGATATTACTACTGGTAAGCTTTGGATTATTACTCTTTTATTTTCTTACAAAGTATACTTAATGTGAAGATTATACTAATGACATTACCGGTAAAACTTGTATTAATTATTAAATTTTTTTATCTTTTACAAAGTATGTTCTTAATGTTAAAACTTCACTAATCTACAAGACTACAACTGGTTCTGTTATTTAAATCAGTGCTTGTAATCGGATTCAACAAAATCTACTAAGCAAAGAACTTTCTTTGTTAATTTAGAATCAAAAATTATTTTGTTATTTCTGTCTAAAGTTATAATTACATTTCTTCAGCTATGATATATAAATTCATAAATTCAGCTATGAAAAACACCTTTTATATATAAGTTTAATTTTGTGAGTGCATGTACATGAGTATATATATCACCGATATCTGCTGTTTGGGATAAATTCTCTATGTTTTAACTTATTTTCATCTTTTTGATTATTTGTTTATCATTTGATTACTTTTTTTATATTTTTGATTTATTTCAATGAGAATAACTAGAAAGGTAAAAAATTTGATTGAAAGGAGAAAAAAAATACACTAAAAACAAACACAAACAAAAAACGACTTACTAGAAAAAACAAATTAATTACTTTATTACTTGAATTGAAAAGTGATAAAATGGGCCATAATTATGTGAGTATAAAATAAAACATAAAATTAAAATATGAGATGCATGTAGTATTGCTGTTTAATAATGGTATTGACGGAATTGCCCTTTAGGTGGTGATGTCAAATGGCCTCGTCACTGTCACTTTGTCAAATCCAGCGGGCATGGTCACTGGAGTGCAATACAAAGGGATTAACAACGTTCTTGAAATTGCCAACAAAGACGATGATAGAGGGTATTTTCGTCTACTTATTTCAATTTATGATTTTTGTGTTTTTTCTTAAATAGGGAAATAATACCTCAGATATATTGGAATTTTAATTTAAACCCACGCGCCACACCACACACTTTTAAGGAAAAACCACAAAGAAAATTCCGAAATTTAGTCCATGCTTAACAATCTTTAAATATTTTTGTAAAAAAATAATTTTTAAACCGGAGTGTTTGGCATCTTTAAAAAAATTTAATAACATTTTTCATTTATGTTTTTCAAAAAAAAAAAAAGCACATTTGAAACACTCTAAATCTTTTTAGTGCAATTATTATAATATCATCATTTAAAAAGCTATAACTAGATCAACTCCCAAATACAAAATCAAAAACTGTGTCAGTATCTAAAATACTACAACTAATTTTAATTAAAAAATAAAAAAGTTATATTATAAACAAATTATCTCAAACAATAAAAAAAAATTTCTCTCTTTTAAAAGAGTAAATTTTAAAAATTATTATCTTAAATTTTAGTCTGCATGCAGCTATGAAAACCTTCACATGTATGTAGATTTTCAACACTCTAAACTAAATCAAAACACGTGTATAAATATAATAATTATATTAATTCGCAGAATACAAGATACACACTCGATATTAATTACAGCATTCTAGCCACCAACATACGCTGTAATGAATATCAATAAATCCTATACTTAATTTTCGGAGTAGTTGTCAAGACCTTAATAATTTGTCAAGACCTTAATTTGTAGTCTAGTAGAATCAGCTTAATTTTCTATAGTGTAGTTGCAGTTTCAAATATTTTTATAGGCTATTGAAGTGATCTTCATTCTCTTTTTCTTAAAAATAAGATAATTTAAGTTTCAACTCCGGCAAAAAATAAAACCCGAGGTATATATAGTTCATCACTTTGTTATTTCTCGTAGTCATTAATGTTGTTCAAACTTAATTATGTGCAGGTATTGGGATGTGGTTTGGTCAAGGCCGGAAACAAATATTAGTGTCTTTGACAGGTAAGTTTTTCTACTTTTTGGTTTGAATTTTGCTAACTACGGCTTATTAGGCTTTGGTTTTTAATTTTTTGCTATTAATTTTAATTAAAAGTTATAAATTTTTCTAAATACTTTAATTTCTATTACAATTTATAATTATTTTTTTTTTTTAAAACTACAAGTTATAATTTTTACTAAATACTTATAATTTCTGTTATAAGTTACTAATTTTAATAACGCCAAATACCACCATAATTAAATAAAAATAATAGACTTTTAGTCTAAACTCTTTAACGGTCGGAGTCTCTTTCATCTATTATCCAATTGGCAGTGACTAGACATTTCCTTTATTGTTTTGATCGATGGGCAAGTTTCTTCGCTTTAATTAGTATGGTCATAAAATTGAAGTGCTATGGCTCGTTATTTAAAGTATTTCTGTAGCATTTTAGTTTTAAAAAAAAATCAATGTTCAGAAGATTATCTTTTCTCTGTACTGTTAGTTTAAAAATAATTTTAAAACAAACAAGTTTTTTGTTTTTTGTTTTTTGAGACTAAAACTAAAAAAAATAAAAAAACCTACTTAAAATCCGGCCGCCAAACGAGCCAATAGTAAGGACATGGTCATTTGACGAATTAACTTGTTCAAGCGGCTTTTGTTCAGATTATCAGGATCAAGTTTGAAGGTCATAGTGCAAAATGATAATCAAGTAGAGATTTCATTTATCCAAACGTGGAATAACGCAGGAGTTCCCCTAAATGTTGACAAAAGGTGAAATCTAAATCATAAACTTCATTTTGACAAGGAAAAAAAAAAAGAAACCATTAATTAAACCAAACAATTGTGGTATTTAATTATTTTTTATTTTTAATTACTTTGCAGGTTTATAATGCTACGAGGCAGCTCTGGATTTTATTCGTATGCAATTTTTGAGCGCTCAAAGAGAATGCCTAGAGTAAACATATACGAAGCGAGGATTGTATTCAAGCTTAAAAAAAACAAGTAAATGATAAAAAAAACCTAAACACAATAGTTTTTTATTTTGTAGTCAATGTGGGATAGTATCGTACCGTAACACCTCACTACGCCATAGACGTATTGTTAGCATTCCACGCAAATGTTAGCATTTTTCATTTTTATGGTTGTACTCACTCATATATTATTCAACAACTCACTATTATATATATTCACACCACATCGATATCTTAATTTGGACCTATAAATCACTCTTTTTGTAATTTCGACCACTGAACAATAACTTAATTAGTTGATCGCGTACTAAAATAAGTCACATCCAATTTCATTATTAGCATGATGGTTGTTCTGATACAAAATATTATAATTCAAAATAATAATAGTTGAAAACTGATTTACAAGTAAAGAGTGTCCAAATAATTTATATACACGACATCATCTTATTTTTATTTAATATATGACAAGATTGAAACATGTATATATATATATATATATATATATATATGTATGTATGTATATATTTCAGCTGATGTATAATCTATAATCAGGTTTCATTACATGGCACTATCCGACCAAAGACAAAGGGTGATGCCAACGGAGGCAGATCGCATAAATGGTCAGCCACTTGATTATCCAGAGGCAGTTCGGTTGACAAACCCAAGAAATTCAGCCCTCAAAGGAGAGGTTGGTGCCAATTGGAGTGCTATTTTGTTTACTTGCTTAACGAGGTTGGTGAATAATACTTATTTTTTATTGATTCAAATTGTGAAACTCAACATGTATTTCAAAGTAGAATCCACAGTTTAAGATCAATAAAAAAAAAAAGTGGTCATTATTGTCTCACATAATCATGCACATGAACATATATATTTTTTGCCAATTGGGTTTCAACAAGTATGGATCAACATATGATCTTTCTTAGGCCCTATTTGGGATCATGTAAAAGTTGACTTTTTTTTAAAAAAAAAAAAATTTAACTTTTAAGTCATATATACCATTTAGTTTTTTTTTTTTAAATGCTAATTACCGTTTTTTTTATAAGAAAAAATATATTCACATCTCAAATACCTTAATTTTCTTTTAAAGTAAAATTAATATAATATAGTAAATTTTAAAAATCAATTCTCTTCACAAAATAAAAAAAAACGTGCCAATATCTCAAATACTACAATTTAAAAATAAAAATTAATGGTATATTAGGCATTTTAATAAAAAGTAAAAAAATAAAAAAACTACTATAAAGCTAACCTCCTTAAAAATCAAACTTTTTAAATATATCAAACAGGACCTTAATCTCTATTATTTTAAAGATGTTCGTAAATTTTAATGTAGGTGGACGACAAGTATCAATACTCGTGCGATAACAAGGATAATCAGGTGCACGGGTGGATATCCGACGACCCGACCGTCGGGTTTTGGATGATTACACCAAGCAACGAGTTTCGGACCGGCGGGCCTCATAAGCAGGACCTCACCTCCCATGTTGGTCCAACAGTACTCTCCGTGAGTATTTTCTTGCTACCTAAATAAAATTGAGATTTATTTACAATTAAAAAGTAATAATCCTTTTATTCATTTGTGGTGTGGTCCCCACGACGTCCACTTAAATTTGAATCAAGTTGACATAAAATTCTTAACAATTGTTTTTTTAATACAAAGCATTTTTGCGAATCAAGTTTTGCTCCGACTCAAGTTTTGTTTTCAAAATTCGGTTCGATACGAAACCAAATCAAACCATCTTTGGTTGAATTAATTGAAACTTACTACATAAATCATTTTATACCTTCCGTTATGTTAGCAGTCATCAGTTGATTTCGTAATTAAATTCATATATTTTATTAATACAATATCTTATATCAATTTTTGGCTATCTTCTCTCTAGTATTTTTATTACCTAAGATTAATCTTGTCACTTTCCAATTAGGGATGACTATAGAGCGAAGTAGGGCGTGGCTGGTGATAAGCTCCCTCATCTCCGTTCCCGTTCCCTATTTGATCGGAGCGAGAACATAAAAAAATATCGGAAAAATATCAAAGAATAGGACTGGAACAAGAATATTTTGGGTATAATTTTTAAGGTTTAAAAGAGTGATTAATAAGAGTTATAAATAATATAGTAAATAAAAAATAATAGTTTGATAAATTAATATAACAAAATATAAAAAATAAAAAAGAAAAATTAGATATAAATTTAATATTTTAATATTTTCAACTTATCATATTTATAAAATATATATTTTAAACATGTATTAATATTTTTAAAATATTTATTTTATGTAATCGAGAGTGGAGCATGAGAAAACGGGACAGGGAAAAAAAATACCGTTTTTACCCCGTTTGTTATCAGGGGAGGGAAAAATTCATACAAAGCGGAGCGAAAACATACAGGGACGAGGCGGGAGAAATTGTCATTCATATTTTTCAATTTAATATATTTTAATTATTAAGTAAACGATGAACTATTAAAGTATTTATTATCAATATATTTAATAATTTATACGTTTTGTTCTAAATCTTACCTTTATTTTACTATGTTTATTGTGCCTAGATGTTTGTTAGTACCCACTATGCCGGGGAGGAATTGGTAATCAAATTTAGAGAGGGAGAGCCATGGAAAAAGGTGTTTGGCCCGGTTTTTATTTACCTCAACTCAGCTCCCAACAACCAGAAATCTGCACTTTGGCAAGATGCTAAATCTCAGGTACTTCTTAAATTATTTAAAACAAATTTTTAGTAGTATCTACCACGAAAGTATGCAAAAAATAAAGAACCAAATCGAGAATAACGGCATAGTGTAAGTGACAAAAAGTTATGTGAATACCGACATTTACCCGTTGATGTTTCTCTAACTCTCGCAAGAATTGCATGGAAGTCGTACTTAGAGAGACTTCTCGAATCATCTAACAAGAAATATGTCCATGGTTATTGTGGCTGTTTTGCTATGACGATAAGAAAATAATTATTATACTAAAATTGTACTATGCTATAGTATAATATATAATTATAGTTATAAATTTGTAAAAAAGAAGAAACTACTCTTAAAAATATTTTGTTAATATATAATGTGGTATAAAGTATTTATCAAGATCTACACTATTTCATATTTTTTATTTATCGTGAAGCTTTTATAAATAGGAATAATTAATTATTAGTCTTATTTGAAATATATGTATAGGTATTGGGCCCATTACTAAGATATTAAAAATAGAGATTCATTTTAAATTTAAAAAATTAACCATCGCATATTTGTCCTTATTGGTGAAGTAAATAGAGTCTCATTTATTAAAAATTTTACTTATAAATTCTAAAATTATATAACTTTTAATGTATAGATTTATTTTTAATAAAATTAATATTTTTAAAATTTACTTGTTCAGACCTGTCGAACAAGTTCTTTATTGGATACAAGATTATGCTCTAAAGATTTTTAAATTAAACTTACTATTTCATATGAAATAGAGAAATTTCTCAGGTTAACAAAAACTAAGAAATTTCTCTGCTTTTTATTTTTAAAATTAAAAATAATTTAATTTAAATTCTCAATTTTAAAATTAATTTCTTAATTTCAAAACTGAAAATTTTCTTAATGACTACATTTATTTTCACCTATAAAGAAGTAATAATTATTACTATTTGCTTAAAAACTAACCAAATCTAAACGTTGTATATAGCTAAATAATTAATATTAACTATTTAAATAAAATTAGGGGCATATTAAATAAATAAAAATATAATAAAATCTAAATTTGTGAAAAAAAATATAAAACAAATTTTTTTTTTTAGTTTTTAAATATAAAACTTCTCTCAAAAAGGCTATTATAAATATTCATCTATTTCACACTTGATATCCATCAGATGGAGAGAGAAACTGCAAGCTGGCCGTACAGTTTTCCACAATCACCGGATTTTCCCCGTTCCGACGAGCGGGGCTCCGTAAGTGGCCAATTACTAGTTCGCGACGGGTACACTCTCAATTGCCTTCAATTGCTTCTTCCAGAATTGTAAAACTATTAAGCACGTGTTTGGTTGAAAATAATTTTTAGGATTTTTTTGGGGAGTTTTTTCCCCTCTATTTTGGACTTCTTTATTTTTTTATCAAATTTTTTATTTTTTTTGGATACAGAAGAACTTAAAAAGTATACCTACTAAGGCTAAGGCACCCATTGACAACTAACTTAAAAGTTAATTTTTTTTATTTTTTTGTATTTTTAGTCAAAAAATTAAATTGAATTCAAAATAAATACTTTAGTAACTTAGTTTTTAAGGTAATTTTTTTTAAATTAATTGTTTGAATAAATAATTAACTGTTTTATTTTTTGTTTGAAGTAGACAATTTTCCCGTTATATATATATATATATATATATATTATATTAACAATTATATGTATTTGGTAGTGATAGTAAATAAATTATGAATAAAGAGTATTATTGTATTTTAAAAGTGGTAAAAGTTTAAATAGAATATTCTAAGAGTTTTTGTTTTGATTTGAATTTTTAACTTTTTAACTTTTTTGTTTTTATACTAAATGGAAAATCTTAATTTTTTGACGTTTTTAATAAAAAAATTCAAAAAATTAAGATTGTTAATCATGGCCTAAAGTTTAAGAAATCACAATAAAGTCAAACAAAACCTGTTTTTTTTTTAATCTGAATTTTTTCAATGTTTTAGTCAAAATTTTTTATCTCTAATTCTTCGTGACCAGATTAATTTAGAAAATACATTCCTTTAGACTAATACTAAAAAAACGTTTAAAAAAATAAACCAGTTTCTAAATATGAAAATCGGTTTAATTTTTCATCTTAATGATTGCAGCAGCCAAAATCCGACGCCCGCGGCCTCTGCTTATGTGGGTTTGGCACCGCCGGGTGATGCAGGATCCTGGCAATACGAAAACAAGGTTATCTTTGATGTTTGGTATTAAAGTTTTCTTTTAACCACGTGTGGAAAATAGGTAGATGGAAAATAGGTAGGTTTGCACCGTTAAGATGGTCATAACAATGATTCGAATTATTTATTTTATTATTTAATAAATTAAATTATTTATGTAAAAAATTAATTTGATTGTAAATCAATAGTTAAACAAGCGAATCTCATTTTATTTTATAAAATAGATAATTTTATTTTAATTTTATATTAAAATAAATGAGTAAATCCCCTTCGAATTGTTCATGTGTTAATCGATTTTCAATCAAGTTGAATTTCTGAATTGATAATATTTTCTATGAGATTTTACAAGCTAAACTATTTAAATTATCATTATAGATTCATTTTATGTCCACAAAATAAAATCATGCTTCACCCTTAAGTAGAGTTTAGCTCGTTGGAATGATTTTTAATAGAAATGAAATTGAGATTGGAATAAATATGAAATGGAATGAGATGAGAGTGACTATTCGTATTTTTATATTTGGTATAAAGTATAAATGTATGAATCAAATTAAAAATAAAATTATCATTCAAATTTATATGTTTAGCATATTGAAATGATTCCTAGAATGAAATTATATTTATATAAAATTGATCAAAATACTTTTTAAATATTTTACTACAAAAATTACAGTCGAAACATGAACCCTTGTACAAGTATGCAATTTCATAAAACACATATGAGGATCGAGGTTGGGGGTTCGAGATTGGGAGCAAAGGGGTTTAGGGGTATGTGGTCAAGGGATCAGGGTCGAGATTTATGCTTGGGTTTTAGGCTTTGGGACGAAGGTGTCGGGCGTATGAGGGTCTGGGATTTAGTCCTTTGAGATTCGAAGGTTCGGCGTTATAGAGTTGAAGGTCAGGTGTCCAAAGTGTTGGGAGAATTTCCAACACTGACATAAAATACATGCTCGGGGATCCAGAAAATACATATTTATTAAACTTTCAACAATTTACAGAATCTGAAAATTACAGAGAATGAAATAATATGAATAATAAAATAAAATTTGCAAACCGAGTCCTGCAATCGCAGTTTTCTTAAGAATGATTCGCCGCCTACCGAGGGTG
>JAOTRH010105159.1:0-15671 GCA_034768845.1 Heliamphora exappendiculata | reverse complement strand
TTCAAGCTGTTGGTTTCTAGGCATCAATTGCAATTGAATGGCCAATCCAATTGTAATTGATCCAGCTATTGAAATCTAGATTTTCATGGCCAATGAAATTCACAGATTCCAACAATTGGCTGGGAGAGGTATTGTGGGCTGCAGCCATTCCATGGTAAAGAAAGGAATCAACAGAGATGATGGAGGCATTAGAGTTTAGATATGCAGTCACATGGTGCAATGAAAGAAATCTGAACTACATAGAGACCAAAGGAAATGCTAAAAAAGTAATCCAAATGATTTAGAGGAAGATCTAAAGCGCTACAAATATGGAGACAGTGATACAAGACACCATTGATTTGGTAGCCAGCCAAACTACACAAGTGTTAGGTCCAATGCGCTCCTCGAGAGTGCAACAGGGTTATGCATTTTATAGTGTGATATGCCCCATCCCTTACGAGTATAGTTATTTGGGATGAAGAAGTGCTATTGGTTTGGTGTCTCGAATTTTGGTATACAAAGTCGGTGGAACAACCGGACAAAGTTAGAATGCTGAAAAGAGATCAAAACAGTTTTTGTTGAGCGTGAAGAAAAACCAGAAATTGGGTTAACCGCTCGAGCAGTGAGTCTTTACAGACAAGAAACCGAGAGCATGTTTTAACCGTTTAAGCAGTCTGGGCACAGTAATAATTTTCTAAGCGACAGCTAGGGTTTAGTTTTGACCTAATGAGGTTAATATATAACGGTTTTGTGTTTCATAAAAACTTTAAAACGTTCATATACGTAAGAGGCTCAGGTAGAAGGCTAGAGTGTGTGTAGAGAGATGGTGAAATGATCAAGTTTGAGGTCATGGATACAGTATGAGTGCGAGAGAGAATGATTGTAATTCTTATTGATAATTGTGGGTTCTTTCTTCTTATCTCGTGGGGGTAGACAGCAAGCCGAACCACGTAAATTCTTCTGTTCTTGTGGGTGTTTTTGTTCTTTACTTACTCTGTGTAGATTGAAATCTAAGTTCCTATTTCTGCTACGTAGGAAATTTAAGCCATTAATATCGCAACAACTGGTATCAAAGCGAGGTTAAATGCTTGGTCACAAGATTGTAGGGGAGATGAAAAACATTCGGTATGAAGTCGAGAAGTTTACCGGCAAGAATAACTTCTCCCTGTGACATGGGCGTATGAAAGATTTATTGATCCAACAAGGTGTCTCCAAGGCATTACTTGGCAAGGAAAATAAGCCAAAATAGATGACCGACGACATTTGGAAGGATTTTGATGCCAGGACCCCTGAGTTTGATTCGGCTGAATCTGGGAGATGATGTTATTCACAATGTGATTGATGTAGAGACGACATATGAGATGTGGCAGAAGTCGGAAGGTCTCTACATGAAAAGAAATCTGGACAATAAGTTGTACGTTAAGAAGCAACTGTATTGACTATAAATGAGGAAAGATACAAACCTTTTGGGATATTTCAACTTGTTTAATATGCTCATCACACAGTTATCCGGGTTTAGAGTAAAAGTTAATAATGAGGATAAGGTGATACTCCTATTGGCATCGCTTCGAATATCCTATGATCATCTGGTGATGATTCTGATGTACGGGAAGAACACTTTAGAACTTGAAGAGGTCATCGGTACTCTTCTGTCGTATGAGAAAATGAGGAGGGATGGTGAATCATATGCATATGGATTGTTATTGGCTAAGTCTGAGTTAGGCAGAGGAAGGAGTAGATCTAGTGAGGGGAGTTTCAACAAAAGAAGATCTCGATCCAAGTCACTTTAAGAACCAATACCAAGAATTGAAGCAACATCTGAAAGAAAAGAAGAATGGAAAAGCGTATGTAGAATTTGTTAGTTTTGTCGAAAAATCGTTAGACAGTGAGATAGATGAAGACGCACTTTCTGTTTTTCTAAGTTAGATTTTTTGTCAAAGTCATAGATATTAGATTTAGGATACTCATACCATATCTGTTCAACCAAAGAATGGTTTGCCACTTAGAAGCCGCACAACGACGATACAATTTTAATGGGGAATGACATGACTTGCCAAGCCACTGAAATGGTTACAATAAGGATAAGAATGCTTGAAAGGGTTGTAAGGGCCTTAAGGAATGTTAGGCATGTTCCAAGATTAAAGAAAATTTTAATTTCTTTAGGGACGTTGAATTTTTTGAGTTATGGGTGTACAAAAAAAGGCGGAACAATAAAGGTTAACAAAAGTGCTATGATTATCATGAAAGGGCAAAAAATTAGAAATTTCTACACGTTAGTAGTGGGCACTGTGATAGGTGAAGTTGCCACTATCACATAAACTGATTTCAGTAGGGACGACACGAGACACAAATATTTAGAACTTAGTCAGGTTTACAAGTAGAATATGTCAGATAGTTAGAAGAAGAGTGCAACATTTAAGGTGAAGCTCAGTCAAACAAGCTCACCCAGATAAACAGGTGATTGTGGTTCAAATCAAAAGCGGCAAGTAACAATGTTGGAGAAGGTGGAATCACCACAGAAGATTAGCAATTTGGAGTTTGAAAAACTGTTCAAGAATAAGAAAATTGTTGATTGCAAGATGGTCAAATTCAAGTGTGGCTTGGATTTAGTCTGGGTTCATTCAATTTGATGAACAGAAAGGATGGAGCACCCATGCCCATGAAAGGGGTGCAGGACGAGGCAACCGAAAGATCTTTAAGATGGTGATGGTTCATAAATTCGAACCAAGGTGAAGATCATTGATTTGGTGTTTTGAATTTTGATATCTAAGGTCGGTGAGACAACCGAACGGAGTTGGAATGCTAAAAAGATGTCAAAACAGTTTCTGTTGAGCGTTAAGAAAAACCAAAAGTTGGGTTGACCGCTTGAGCTACGGGTATCTCCTGACAAGAAACCGAGAGCATGTTTTGAGTTTTGATTGCTCGAACGGTCTGAAGACTGCTCGAACGGTCTGGGCGCAATAGTAATTTTCTGCGTGGCAGTTAGGGTTGAGTTTTGACCTAAGAGGTTTAATATATAAAGGTTTTATATTTCACATAAACATAAGAACGCCCATACATCTAAGAGGCTCAGGTAGAAGGCTAAAGTGTGTGTAAAAAGGCGACAAGATGCTGAAGTTTAAGGTTACAGATACAGTGTGAATGTGAGATAGAGTGATTGTGATATTTAATGATAATAGTGAATTTTTTTTTTATTCTGTAAAAATAGATAACCAGTCGAACCACGTAAATTTTAATGTTCTTATTTTTTACTTTTTCTCTGTGTAGATTGAAATCTAAGTTCTTATTTTTGCTATGTAAAAAATTTAAGCCATTTTTAACATGTGGATTGGCCACAAAGCGTCACTAGACTAACCAAACCAGTCAAATTAAGTTGCAATTTTACTTTTTCTTGACGATGACATAAAAAAAAAAAAAAAAAGAAAGAAAGGAAATACACTTTTGTTGAAGGCGATGGGTTTGTTTGATACGGCACGAAAAGTTGAGTTGGATGGTGACTTGACAGAGTTTAATTTGGATCCACTCAAAGATGCTTGTACATAGAAAGGGAATTATGTAACAACAACAACAACAACAAAAAAAAAAAAAAAGAAAAAGAAAAAAACTCAAACACTACAAATAAAACAAAAAGATGGAGAAAAAGCATTTAATTTAGTTGCAAAATGAAATGTATTGAAAGAGTTGTTATGATTGTATACTAAAAATTAATTTTTATATTTTATAAAAAATTTTGTAAGTAAATACATGCGTTTTATTATTTATTTAATATTGTGTATGAGTGTCTTTCATTCTATATAATATTTAATCTGGTGTGTAAAATTTGTCTTACACATAGAAAATCAGATTATCAATTCTTGTAGAATATAAGTTTTTAGTTTACAGTTTTAGATGTAATTGAACTCACATTCGATACAACTGTTGCACAATATTTTAGTAAATCTGTCTTGATTATGAAAAACGGTAATTATTTTGACAATTATTCCGACTCATTATATTAGTACACTTTGTGTGTATTGAACAGGATCACGTTGAAATAATTAATTTTATACTAACTATATAAATTAATTCACACTTCATGGTTATTATGAGTTCTTATACTCTTAATCTCAAAATAATTATTAAATACGTATATTTAATATTTGTTATTTTGATTCATTAAATGATGTGATCTTTTATGGGTTTATAATCCTGATGAATTAGATGACGGTATTAATTATATAATAGATATTAATTATTAATAAAATATGTATCTTGTGATCGAGATTGATGATACTTCATTAAAGAAGGTTATAGATTGTGATCGAGTCAAACTCTATAAGTGGATTTTATAATTTGATTTGTCAAATAAATTAAGCGAAAAGTCTTAAAATTTTTTTTAAAAAGCCGATTAAATAAAATTGTCAATAATTTTATTTAATAGACGGGTATATGTAGAAGAGAATAAATAAGTATTTAATAACAGGAACTCGAATATTTCAAATTTGAGAATAAGGTTATGAGTGCAATTATAATTTTTTAATGTAATAAATTATAAATTATATATTTTTTAAATTATTTCTGGATTAATGTATGATCTTATAATTATATTAGAAGCACACGTCTTATCTACTCCACAGGTCTCTCCAGTAACTTATTTATATGCCATTATAAAACCTAGCTGCTAGATTATTCATAATAAAATCTAAGGTTTCTACGTTTTGTAAAAACTAAAGGATAGATGGCTAGAAAAGGTTGGAGAACACGATAGTTTAAAATTCACTCTTTGTTCGTATTTTGATATTTAAGAATATAATAGAAAACTTAATTTAAAGATTTGACTTTTAATCATTAAAACGATAACAATTTATTGTCTAAAGATTATTGCAGTAAATAAAATTAATTTAATTAGATATTAAAAATATAATCTTAAACTGACTTTGAGAATTATACTGAATTTATATTTTTAATTATTTAATGTTACTTTTATATGTACAGTTTACTTTTTAATTATATGTTATTTTTATCAATTAAAAGACTTAATAGCATTTTTCCCAATAAAGTAAGTGTAGAAAGAGAAAGAAAAAAAAAAACAAGAAAAGCCAAAATACTTTTTGGGGGCGTGGGGTAAGAGTCTAGAAGGGGATAGGGATGTGTGAATAATAATATATAGGACAGGTATGTGTAGAAAAAGAAGTGCACGGTTCTGAGTAAAAGTGTGGAAACTGCAACAGTGGGCTGAAAAAAGGCTACATCGAAATTAAGGGGAGGGGCGGACAAGAAACTGCAAATTATTAAGTACTTTCAATTTAATATGCTGATGGAATTACGTAATATTTTTAATTAATAAATAATTATAATTTATATTATGTAAATTATTTTTTATTTTTTAATAAATATAAATTATTATATTTTTATTATAAAATTTATCACTATAATATTAAATAAAAATAACACATAAAAACAACCTAATAATTGCTGAAATATATGCATTTTTTTCGTCTGACATATACCAAATAAATATTATCCTAATAAAGTCTTAGGAAATTAAGCTAATAAAGAAATGAGGAGTAAAATGTTCATTAATTCACGGGATTGAAATTTGAATTTAAAACCTTTCAATAAAAAGGCTCAAGCTCTAGCAATATGAATTAGCCCATGTTTGCTATAATGATTTATTGGGTTATTTCACTTTATTTTTTTAATTTTTGTGATTTTTTTGTTATTTAATTAAAAGATTTATTTTTTAAAATTCCCTCATCATGACAAATAAAAAAATAAAAAAATAAAAAAAATTAATTAAAATGTTTAAAAATCAAAAAGACAAAATAAGGCAAAACTACATTTTTTGTTTATTTTTATTTTAGTAAGATTTATTATATTTTGGTAAAAAAATTATTTTCCTAATTTCTCTTATGGAGGAATCAAAAAATAAAAAAATATGATCAAAAAATAGAAATTAAAAAATAAAAATAAATCAAATACTCATGGCATCTCCAATCATGCTACCTATAATTTATCTAAGTGGCTCTTTAAAATAGCTTAGGGTGCTACTTTTTTATTCATAATTCCAACCATACTCCTTATCTTATATAGTCATAATTATATGTATATATATCAAGAATTCAAGAGAAAAACAGAGGCTAATGAGAAAAAAAAAACTGTTCTGGCAAAAAAACAATTTGCTTTGTTTTGCTCAAGTGAAAAAAAAATTATTTAGAAACTGAAGAACGAACGTATCAAAATAGAGGCAAAAAAACAAAGAGAAATTTCAACAAATAGAGGCTGAACAACGAATAAATGGTGAAAAATAGCGAGAAAAATAACTCACCACAAATAATGAGTAAAAAATTAAAAAGTTAAATTAACGAGGTAATGGACGAGTTTGTTGGAGTGCTCATTTTTTAATTTTTTTGTCAAACTAACGAAAAAAATAAAGATGACCAGAGTTTTGAAGATGTTTTCATATTTTATCACAAATTAAACGTTGCACATATATATATATATATATATATATATAAAGCATACGCATCGATAACGATTCTAGATATCTTTTATTGGGCCAGCAAACAAAAAGCTGAAAACTATCTCTGCTTTTGGTTAAAAAGAAACTTTCATTTGTTGTACTGTTTGTTGAATTTCTTTTGATACGTTTAAAATGATGGTTTATTAATTTATTTTATTTTATTTTTATTTTTTGATTAAATATATTATTTTTAAATTTCTCTTGACGAGTCAAATGAAAAAATTAATATATATATATATATATACACGTTAAAAAAAAGCCAATAAATTATATTTCTTATTTATTGTTGTATTTAATAATTTTTTTAATTTTTTTTGGTTAAAGAAATTTATTTTTTCAGTTTGTCAGATCAAAGTGACCCAAAAAAATAAAATATTTACTTATTTACTTATTTTATTTTGTTTATTGCCTCTAGTAAACTTTTTCTATTATTTAATTAAATATTATATTTTTCAACTCATCTCATCAAAAAAAAAAAAAAAGTTGAAAAAATAAAAAACTTGATCAAAATATGAAAAGAAATCCAAAAGGATCTAAGCCAAACTAAGCACAGAAGTCATATTTTATTTTTTTAATTTTTGTTCTTAATAAGTTTTTTGTATTTTGATTAGTTATTTTTACTTTTTAAGTTTACCTAACGATTTGAAAAATTAAATAATTTTAGCCAAGTAATAATAAATAAATAAAAACTTAGAAAAAACAAAAATAATTAAACATGCCAAAATTTATCCCAAACAGGCCGAAATAAAAAGACAAGTAAGCCAAATGGGTAAGAATTATCACAAATGAGGTATTTTTGTTACAATTTATTTTTGTTTTTAACTATAAAACAATTTCAAAACTAATTTTAAAAATTTTATTTTTTGATTTTTTGCGTTTTTATAAAAAAATATAAATTAAGTTCAAAATTGATTGTTTAGTAACTTAGTTTTTAAGTTAGTTTTTTTAAAATTAATTGTTGAGGTAAAAAGTTAATTTTTTTTATTTAAATATAATATTTTTATCGTTTTATATATTTAATATTAAAAATTATATATAGTTGGTAGTTATAATAAATTAGTTATGAATAAAAATTATAATTTATTATGACAATTATTATAACATAAAACTAAAAATTGAACCAAAAAGCTCAACCAAACACGCCCGATTGAGACTAGTCACCCAACCCTTTGACTCCTGTTTCATCAAGAAGTTCAGTTAGTTGATTTTTTTTTTTTAATGAGAAAGTACATTCTGGTCCATGTAATTTGGAATGAAAGCACATAATCATGTAGTTCAATGGAGTGCATTAATAAGTATTTCTAAAGTATTTTCTAAAATTGTTTACAAAATATTTTTAATAAATTTAAAATAGTTTTGTTTTCTCATGATTAATAAAAATAAAAATAAATGTTAATTGAAAACACAATAACTTCTTTTGATATCTCTAAAATAACACCAGTCTTACATCTAATTATGTAAGTAATATTACATGCTCTTTTTCGTGAATTGACCGTTTAAAAAATTAATAGATCTTGAGTATACTAATTATTATTATACATAAATTTTTTATGTCACCTTTACTTACACCGTATATTTTGTTTATTACTCTTAATTAAATAGTAAAAAATAAATAAATTAAATTAATAACTTTTAAGAAAAGTACAAAGACTATGTTCGGTGGTAATTCATTTTTTGTAAAAATACTGATTAGTTTCTTTTTGGGGAAATTGCTCAACTAATTGGAATTAGGTTTGACATTTTAGGTTTTTTAGTTTGCATTTTCATTCTTGCATTGCTAGTTTGGGGTTTGGTTTTTGTTGTTCTCTCGAGTGTAGAGATTGAATTGTTTGAACAAAATCAAAGGAAGAGATTTTTTTTTATAGAGAGACAATTCCAAATCAACAACCACCGGCCTTCAATTGCTTTGACCAATTATCAAAATGAGCTCGTGGTTGGACTAATTTTTTTATTTTTAGTAATTTTTAAATTTTTTTAACTTTTTTTAAAAAAAATATATTAAATTATATAAAAAAAATAAAAATAAATTTAAAAAATTTAATAAGTCAAACTAATTAATTTATTTTAAAATTAAAAAAATCACAAAAATAAACTAGTCAAAACACCGTTCCCATCATCAAACCGTTTTCATTTCCCTCACCCTGCCACTATCCTTGCAAGCTAAGTCACCACCAGACACACCTAGTTGCCTTTGCACACCACCGTACCTCCGCCATCACCACACGCTGCCACGAACCATTATTGTACACCCAACCACCTCCGCACACCGCCTAAACCACCAACCAACCACTAAACATGAAAAGGGGAGATGAGAGACAAAGACATGAAAAAATGAGAAATCGGGAGAATGGGAGATGAGAAACAGAGGACCACAGCTGTGATGCCACCGACACCAGCACCAACGCCCTTACCACTGCCATTTCCATCCATGGCGTCTATGCTACCATCGTCGTCGACGTCCTCCATCTTTGGCACTGTCGTCGACACCCCTTTCTTCTTTGGGTTTAACCCTACCTTTTGACGGTAAAAAATCTCAAGCTGGTGGAGTTCGTCTCTCTTTTCTCTATCTCCTTACCTCTCACCTGGGTCAGGGATATTATCCTCTATCCCCTTTCTCTCTTCTCTGTGTCTCTCTCCTCCTCGCCATCCACGACCTCTTTTCTCTTCTCTTCTCTCTTCTCTCTTCCTCTCACTTGGAGATACTTTGATCTCTAAAGGACAGTTTGATATTTTATTTAGTTAAACTTTTTAGATTAATTATAAGGGTAAAATAGTAAAATGTGTTCGAATTTAATTATCAATTTCCTAACGCGAATAAAACATATATCCATACACACTAAAAAGAAAATTACATAAAAAATTATGTGGTTCGGTACAACCTGCCTACGCGCCTCTCTCCATCTCTACTCTTTTATTCACTCTTTACACACCAACTAGTATTGTAAAATTCATATTTATAGAAAAATTCTAAAATCTTAACCACCATAAAATTATAAAATTCTAAAATCATAATCTTCATGCAATTATAAAATTACAACTATATGGGTCTGGAGAATACAAGACACAGCCAACAAATTTTACCTTGACTTACATTCTACAAACCACCACAAAGAAAACTTATGTCGATTTTGTCGTCGTTGTTAGTCTGTCATACTCAAGTCAGTATAACTCACACCTCTATATTAGGATGCTTGACACTTATTTGTTGACGTGCTTGTCGTAACTCCATCTATTCGTCGATGTATACTGATTGCCAATGATATGTTGAATAAAAAAATTAATGTTTAATTTGACTCTACCTGCAACTAATCTTGATACCACTTGTTGAAATTTAATCACTAAATCTTAAAATGCAAACAGAACCACACATAAATGCACACACCAAAGAAAAAATCACATAAAAATTTATGTGGTTCAGGACAACCTGTCTACGTTTATAAGTGAAAGAAATAATCCGTTATAATTGTAGAATATACAATCATGAAATCAAAAATACTTTAAAATCTAAAACTCACAACCTGAGCCTTGAAATGAAACTCGTTTACTAGGTCAAAAGTCACCTTGGTACCCTCAATTTTTTTTCGGCCATCCCTACATCACTATTTTTTTGATTCACTATTCACACACTTACTAGAATTATAAAGCTCAACCTTAAAACTATAACCATTATATAATTATAAAATACTAATTATATGGGTTCGTAAAATACAAGACATATACCCAACCATCTCCATTTTGACTTGAATTTTACAAACTATCTAAAAAATAACTAGCGTCAATATCAATTATACCGTTGTTGTCAATCTGCCATACTCAAACTAGCAAAGCCTATGCTTCTACACTGAGATGTTTGACACCTATTTGTCGAGATGTCAGTCAATACTTCACCTATTTTCTGAGGTATATATATTGGTTGTCAATAATCTGTCGAATTAGAAAATCACCCGTATAATTTGACTCCACTTGCAACTAAATCTTGGTTGTCCAATCCATTGTTTTTTGCCTTGCACGCCATACCAAGTCACCTTTTTTTTTCTGTACAAGATAGATATTTTTTAATTTATACGAACCGATATATATATATATGTGTGTGTGTGTGCGCGCGCGCGCGCGCTACAATCCATACCGCGGTTTTGAATCGTTAATTATCGGTTCTGATATCACTTGTTAGTATTTAATTACCAATTTTCGAACGCAATTAAAAGCACTCATCCATGCACACTCAAAGAGAAAATCACAAAAGATTTATGTACTTCGGCACAACTTTCTTACGTTCACGAGTAAGAGAGATAATATACTATAACCTTATAATGTATAATCATGAGACAAAAAATATTTTAAAACTCGAGCTTTGAGACAAATCACGTTTTTTATCGCTCAAGAGTCATTCTTTGATTCACTCTCTACGCACTTAATAGAATTATAAAACTTATATTTATAGGCAAATCATAAAACCTTAGACGTCATATAATTATAAAATTCTAAAATCATAATCGTCATATAATTATAAAATCCTAATTATATAGGTACGAATAATACAAGACATGTACCAACAAAATCTTATTTTTAGTTAATTCCATTTACTCGACAAGTCTGATAGGGGAGGTCGGTATCATTTCAAATACTTCAAGGGAGGTCCTTGTATTTTTAATTAAGCTTAAGGGAGGTAAATATAATTGATCCTAAAAATAAATTAATATTATCTTAATCGAAATATTTTTTATTACGTCATCTATTAAAACACATGATATATATATTGAGAGGTAAATATAATTAATCCCGTGTTAAGTTCCTCTTCAATTTTTTACTCTCCATTTTCAATCAACTTTGATAAGTGTAACCCATTTTAGTCACATTTTGATGATCAAAACAACTCATCATGTAGGTCCAAGTATGTAAATTATACATGCAGAAGATTTAATTCATCAAATATTGTTAAGTATTTGACAAAATTAAATTTGTTTTAAAATTAAACAGTCTTATTTCTCTATTGTTTATGTTTTTTATTTGTTCAGATGCTTAAAAATATTTAACGAGCTTAATTTCTTGCATAGGTGGTTTACACACTGGATGCTAAAAGATAAACGATTTAGATAGTCAAAATGTGACCAATGTTGACTGGCCACTCTTCCAAAATGAAAGAAAATAAATAGAAGGAAAATAGAGAGGAGCTTATTCCCTAATCTCTTGTGCCTCGACTTCATGCAAAAAGAACGAATGTCAAATAATGGGTGATTCTAAATGCACACTTTTGTTTCTTTTGACATTAACCTTATGCGATGAGATGTTAGTACACGATGCATTAACAAGTAAATATCCAAATTATAGAAAATGTGCATTTAGAATCACCCATTACATTTACAGATGTACCAAACTTTGATAGAAATACCCACACTTCTTGGGCCTTCTATTTCTTTTAAAAATGGTCTTCTATTTAGAAGTCATTGAAACAGTTTTCGCACAATTTGCAATTCGATCAAAACTATAAAGAGTTTTATGTAGGGTCTTAGCAAATTGTAGAGTCTCTATACGAGAAGAATGTAAACATAAATCATAAAAGAATAAAAAATAACATACAAAATTTACGTGATTCACTCAATTAAAACTACATCCACGACTGTTGCAAAATTTTATTACGATGAAAAAGTGAAAGTTACAATAGAATTGCTCTACACTAAATTATACATAGCTTGGGTTAATTGCAAATTATTGAATCTACAAATGCATAACTCAGTATACTGTATTTATCAAGCTTTATACAAACTTAACATCTTGCATTCACCTTTAAACATAGTGTTCATGAAACTTGGAACAAGGTAAAGTATAATTTCTCTTTCGCTGTTTTTGTTGTGCAAGAAGTCCAGAACAATCACAAACAGTCAAAAAGACAAATTTGACGATTTGCTTACATCCACGCATGGGCAGCAAAGTAATTTATATATGAAGAAAAGTTTAAAATCACTAAACTCTCTCAAACTCTCTATTTTTAAAACAACATGCACACCAAAAATTATCTAGAATAATCTATATTTATAGGAGATAAAAAGAGACACAATCTAATATCACTTGTGTTAATCGAGTTCAATACTAATAATACTTGTGTGTCTTGTACTTTGTGAAATTCATATAATTATAATTTTACATATACGTATTTAGATTGAAAATAGAGTCATTAATCTAATAAGAATCCAAAATGTGTAAAGTTTCATAATTATATAAGACAGAGAGTTTTTGGAACTATAAATAGAGATGTTGGAGTTTTTTTTAGTATGTGTGTAAAGAGTAAATCAAAGAGTAGAAATGTAAAGAAAAACAAGAAGAGTAGCGAGGGCTTTAGGCATCAAGGTGACCATTCAACGAGGAAACAAGGTTGGTTTTAGTGTCGGGCTTTAGGTATCGAGTTTTTGGATTTTTCTAATGTCATATTTGCAATCTCCATATGGTTATCGTGAATTATCTATGACCTGAACATATAGATTGATGTGAATAAAACCATACAAATTCTTATGCAATTTTTGTTTTAGCGTATGCATAGTTATATTTCTTTTTGCGTTAAAGAATGGAGAAAATTCCAAACTCTATACCCTTTATCTTCTTTCTTATTGTTTTATAATGTCACGGACACTTTTACATTGTTATACATATAAAAGATGAAGATTAATTTAATATACAATGAAATAGATTCATTATTACTAATAATTTAAACTTAATCATTTTAAACAATATTATTTGCTTTTTTATTTAAATTACACCGCGGCAATATAGCAAAAAATAGTAAAAAAATTCCAAAGAGTAGGTTCCAAAAAAGCAATAGAGTCCCCATGAGAATCTTAAGTAGAATCTTGTACATGGCCCTATAGTGTAAGTTGCTGTTTGTCTGATTATGAACTTCTATTCTAACTACTACTAATAAATTAGATAGTGACATAAATGATATCATAAATAATAAGTGAAAAATAGAAGGGAAGATCTCTCAAAGGAGCAATCAAGAAAGACCGTATAAATTGTTTTTTTTTTTTTTGGGTTTGTTTTTTTTTTTTTTTTTTTTTTTATAATTGGACAAAGGCCAAAAGCAAAAAAAAAAAAATAAAAATAAAGGACAATATAGAATTATGTCCTACGTGCATTCGTTTTATTCAATGATCAAGTGATAGACCTTTCTCTATTTGTTTTATTTTATTTTAATTTTGAATAAGTTATATAAAAAAACCCTAAATTCATAGTCAAAACAATACTCTCTTTTTTTTTAATTTATTAATAACTACACGTTGAAACATGACTCCATGAAAAACCTAAGGAGGAGTTGTCTCCTTAGCTGCAATCTCCCAGGCTTGGGGGAGGAAAATTTGAGGTTCATCATATGTTATCTCCTTCCCTAAACAGTGCAATTCTTGCGAGGCTTGGGGAGGGAAATATCTTTTTATAAGGTTGTTTATTTAGGTTCCCCTTAAAGGGTCTTCGTGGCGCAATTGAAATCTCAATATATTCTAGAGAATTCCAAACGGTGTGGAGAGGAAATAAAGTTTTTGGTGTAAGAAATATTCCCCATTTTTGCTCAGGTTGAATGGTAAATGAATTTCGATTGTCATGAAATTTCAAAGGCATACTCTCGACATTTCGTTTTTATTATTTACTGGTATCAATCGTTAATTGGTAATATCTAAACATGCATTAGTTATTTGATTTGAATCTATCTTAAGATAAAAATATTAAATATTTTGTGCTAACTAAGAACATTATTTTTAATGTTGTTATTTCCTGCATATGTCTAAAGAGTAAACTAGTGTGAATTTATTATTTGACATAGTGAAGATTTTTGATGTTGTTATTCTCTGAATATTATTTTTGATACTGTTATTATCTGCATATGCCTAAGGATTTATACTTATCGATTGGATGTGATATCAAGAAGCCAAATAAAACTACTGATGATGAATGAAAAGTTATGAGCATGAAGACGATAGCCCAAATTCGTACTTATGTGGAACAAAAAAAAATTTTTTACCATGTAACTCAAAAAAACAAATGCCTATATAACGTGGAAGAAACCAAAGTCAATATATGAAAGGGAGATTGCCAAAAATAAAACACAAATTATGACGGTTGGAGTGTGGTCGAGCACTTGAGTGATTTTCAACAATTGATTGATCAGTTAATAATGATGATCTGAAAGTGTCAAACAATTTTCTTTTTAGAAAAGATTACATTCACCTCCCTTGACATCTAAAGAAAATACAATTAGCCCCATAGTTTTGAAGTAATTACATTAGCCTCCCATTTATTAACAATAAAGAAGATGGGTTTAACAAAAAAAATATAGAATTTATTTTCTACCCTTGTATCATTAGCAATTGTCAAAAATATCTTTCTAACCCGAACTCTCACTACTCTCTTCCTCTATCTTTCTCTCTTATTCGTCAGCTCTCAAACCATTTTTGTCACTTTCCTCCCTCCATCGCCTTCTGCCTTCTGCCTTCTGCCTTCTCCCTCGGTATTCTTCCACCAAAACTTACGACACCCATCTGCACCGCCAATGGTACGTCCTTGTTCCCAGCTCCATTGCCAACTCTTTTCGCACCCATAGTTGCAGCCACAAACACTACAACCAAAAGCAAATTTCCTTGCCTAACAGAAATCGTTGGCAAATATTTAATTGCCTTAATAAAACTATTTACGAGAAAATAAAAAATATTGCGTCGACAACTCTTTACCATTGAGGAATCCCATTAAAAAGTTATAGACCCATGTGGCCCAGCCCACTTGCAGCTTAGACTGAAGATGTTACAAAATATGACCCACTCAGGAAATCCAAGGCCCAACTTCAAAGCCCAAAGTAAGCTTGCAGGAATATGATAATCAGATAGAAAATTTCCAATTCTTATTGTAAAACACAAATTCTTACCATAATCCAATTCTTATTGTAATTAATTCTCCTTTGTTGCAGGTCTTTGGACCTTTTTAGTCCATATTATAAAATACTTAACTCATTGAGGACATATTTAATTGGCCATATTAAAAATAAAATAAAATTATATATTACGCGAGTGCTGTATTTCTAGCTTTCGAATGCTACAAAAACTATGCAAATTATATATTAAATAAACAATAGATTAAAGGTAGTAATACTAATTTAATATTAAGTGGGAACTCTTTATCATTCTTTTATAACTTTGTAGGTGCTGCTAGGGTA
>JAOTRH010105148.1:4774-15672 GCA_034768845.1 Heliamphora exappendiculata | reverse complement strand
GTGAAGATGTCCTCTGACAGCCGAGCAGACTCGCCGCCGTCCCCGAGTGAGGCCTCGACCAGCCTGCGAGTCTCGGCCGCGGTCAAGGTGCCAAGCCGGAGCTGCATGAGGCGATCGCCGAAGCACCGCACCTCCGGGTCGAGTTCACTCTGGTCGTCGACGGTCCGATCGACTGCGATCAGCCGCACCGTCCTGTCCACTCGCTGAAGCACGGATTCGATCGTCAGCCGGACCTCGAGGTTGAGGAACTGAAGGTTGTCGATCGCGACGAAGATGGGGCCTTGCTTCGCGGCCCAGGCGAGGTAGGCCGCAAGTTCGTCCTCCAACGCCGCCGCCTCGCCATCGACAGACTCCAGCGCAACCCCCACCGTTTTGCCGAGGCCTAAGAACATGCCAACGGCCTGAGCGAGCGCTCGGAACGCGCCGCGACCCATGCCCTGCTTTCGCATCCGCTTCCGGTAGCGCGCGAGCGATAGCGGCTCGGGGACGTTCACCACCGAGGTCTCCGTCATCAGGCCGGGAACCAGCGCCATACGCAAAAGGGCGGCCAGCGTCCGTGAACTCTGGAACTCGTCATCGGCGACGTCGACGTAAAGGAAGAGGGAGTTCGGACGCGTCTGGCCCAGCCTGCGCATTAGCTCACGGCTGAAATAAGTCTTTCCGGTTCCCGAGTCACCACGGACCAGCAGCGTGCGCCCAGAAGGAGGTCGATCGACCGCCGTCAGGTGTTCGATCGCGCGGTCCATCTCGCGCTCGCGACCAACGAATCTAACTGAGCCGTCCGGCAAGGACGATAATCCCTAGTTATCCGAAAACGCCGACACGAAGGCTGGATACTAAGCAATACCTGAAGCACTCTGCAAAAGGACCAGACATCTTCCAGCCCTTCGTGGCCTAGCGAATACCCGCCAATTTGGAGGGGACTGACTTCCCCGAGATCTAATTTTCAGCGCTCGGCTCGTCGGGAGGCCTGAAGGCCGGGTTGTTCTCGGCAGCATGAAGTACGACCTGGAGGGCGCTCATGGTGCGGCTGACCACCTCCCCTGGCTGAACTCCAACTCGTCTGCAGTCAGTGGCCGTCTTACGGATGTCCGATGGCAACTCGCACCCCAGCAGTTCGAGGATCGACAGCTCGGCTTCAACGCGCAGGAGGGCGCCCGTCACTCGCGTCCACGTCCCGGGCTGACCGTGGATACGCGGAGGTGGGGCTTCGATCTCGGCGCGCCCAATATCAGCGGTTTCACCGAGCCGGTCCTGAAGCCGCCCGAGTCGGGTCAGCCTCTGCACCCAGAGATCGCGGTCCAGTTGTCGGTCTCGGGAGATCATCTCTTGTTGGTGGGCCTTCGTGCTCGCCTGAAGTTGCTCGGCCAGCCGTGCCATCTGTTCGGCATGCGCGGTCGCTGCGTCCTTCCGCGCGTCGCGGGCGATGCGGACGGTCGCACGGGCATACCAGACCGCGAGCAAAGCGGCCACGACCGCGAGCACGGTTAGAACGTCTCCCAAGCCCACGCCCTAACCGACCGCGTCCGCCATCTCGACAAAGCGGCAGACCCCGTCGACCAACTCCATCGCTTTCAACGTTGGGCAATCCGCGTCGAGTAGGCGAGGGGAATGAACCAGCACGGCGAGACACTGCGCCCGAGAGACTGCAACGTTGAATCGATGGGCATCGAACAGGAACTCCATCCCCCGAGGGATGTCTTCGCCTGCCGAGCAGGTCATCGCGTAGAAGACGACCGGAGCCTCTTGGCCCTGAAAGCGGTCGACGGTGCCGACCCGGACCCCAGGGGGGACACGGCGTTCGATCTCGCGCACGGCGAGGTTGTAAGGAGCGACGACGAGTACGTCTTCCGGTCCGAGTGTCCGCTGGTCGCCTTCGGCGTCCGTGACAGTCGACCCGGAGAGCAGCTCCGCGCAGGCGGCACCGATTGCTTCGGCCTCCTCAGGGCTTGATTGGCTGCGGCCTTCGTGCGCGATCGCCATGGTTCGCAGACCGGCGCCGGTGATCGAGCCCGGAGAATCGACCTTACGTTTGGCGCATGCGGCCAGGGACTCCAGGCGCTCTTCGTAGTTGCGCTCCGAGACGAAGGAGCAGATCGCCGGGTGCATCCTCCAGCTCTCCGTGAGCAGGATTCCGCGATCACCGTGGACCGTTTGCTCCCCGTTGAGAAGGTGCTCGAGCACCGACGCTCCAGAGCCGTCGGGGTGGTCGGCTTGGGTCACCTGCGGCAGTTGCTGAGGGTCGCCGAGCAGGAGCATGTTCTGGGCAGCGAGCCCCACCGCGACCGCACTGGCCAGGGGAAATTGACCTGCCTCGTCGACGAGGATCAAGTCGAACGCACCGCGATGCTCGCGGCGAGCGAAGAGCCATGACGTGCCAGCTACGAGCTGAAAATCTCCGGTGACGTCGTCGTTGGCTTTTGCCACCTCGACCACTCCGTGGGGACCCTCGTAACCGCCTCCATCTGATGGCTTGTAAATCGCTGAGAAGACCTGACCCTCTTCGTGGGCATGCGTTTCGACGGCGTCGAGAACGTTCTTGATCGCCGCATGACTCGGAGCGGTGATGCCCACCCGCTTGCCGGCGGCAAGCGCCGCCACGACGACCCGTGCCGCGCGATAGGTCTTGCCGGTACCAGGCGGCCCTTGAACGGGCAGAATCGATCGGTCGAGTCCGAGCACTGCCGCGATCAGCGAATCGACATCCTCGGCTAACGCCGCTGAGGTCCGGGGGGAGGCTCCGCGCAGAAGCTCCAAGGCGGCGGTGAATGCCAAGAAATCTTCCTCCAGCACCCGCTCCGCCAACTCGATCAACGCTTCGCGCAGAACCTTGATGTCGATCGGTGAGCCTGGAACGAGGGCCACAGGCTCAGGCGGTGGCGCGTTCTTCCCACGGCGGACGACGATCCGATCAGCGGAAACCTCTACGACTTTGAACTTTTCCCCCGTGGTCGGGTCCTCCGCGCCGCCCGTCTTCAGCCGAAACTCCTGAGCCGGGAACGTGAAGGCGTAATCGAGTGACTGTTTGTAGGGGATCGGCGGGATGTCGTCGCACCGGGTCAGTTCCGCGACCGCGTCACGATCCTCGATCAGGTCCATCACCGGTTTGCCCCGCAGATCGAAGTAACGCCACCAATCCGGTTTGCTCTCTCGGTAGTGGTAGAGGAGCAGGTTCCCGAGGAGCTCGCGATCAGCTGCCGCGCCTGGGTCCTTGTCGTCACCGGAGCGCGGCTCGGCCAACCGTGCGATGACGTCGAGCACGTAGGCCATCCACTCCGGTGGCCCCCTCTCCTCTTTCTCCTCAGGGGCCAGCTCTGAGAACTTGACTCCGAACTCGGCTTCCGCCTCCGGCCGCACTGCCGCTTCCAGCCAGCTCCGAAGCGATTCGGTTGAGCGGCAATCCTCCTCGTTGTACGCGCGGATCGCCTCGAGAAGTTCCGGCTCGTCGGTCTGAAGCCATTGCTCGTAGACCACGATCGAACCGCCTCCCTCCCGCACTCTCTTCTCCAGCCGAACGAAATCATGCTGCCGCTCCAAGGCCTTGAGCGAGTAGGTCTCCTCTCCAATTTGGAGCCCCTGGCGCACGACGGCGAACAGGTCGACGAGCACCTCGCCACGCAGAAGGGCATCCACCTCGACCTCGCGGGTCGCGTACTGCATCGCCAGCGAGCGCAACTTCGACCGCTCGTGCGGCGCGTAGTGGAACACGTGCATATCCGGATGGGTGGCGCGGAGTTCGATGACGCGATCGACGAACTGCTCGAGGGCGAGCTTCTCGGAGGCGGCATCGTGCGCCCACCGATGCTCATAGCCGTCGGCCGTCCACCAACCCCAGAGGTACTCGATGCCTTTGTCGCCAACGTAAGGATCTCCCTCAAGGTCGAAGTAGACATCAGCCGGACTCGGCTCGGGCAGGAGCGCGTAGCCCGATTCGGCGGCCGGCTCCAGGTTGAGGTGAGTCGGTTCACCGGTGGTCCTAGACTCGACCTGGAGCTCGGCCTGACGGCGGAGATATTCGAACCGTTCCTCCCCGAGGGGGATTGGCCGATCCGTGGCCACAGCGTCGGCCAAGGCGACGACGGTCGAGATTCCCGCTTGATCCAGGTCTTCACGATTTTCACGCCGGGCGGTGGCCACCAGGCTGAGGTGGTCGTCTTCCACCAACCGTTGCCGACACTCCGCGGCGAGATCGCAGACGTCACAGTGGGCGACCGGCTCGGGGTAGGTATCCCGCGGCGGAGAAGAGACCACTGCCTCCAGTCGAGCGACGACATGTCGGTGCAGTGCCGCGTAGCGACGGAGCTCGATCGGCTCAGACATGCCGTCTCCGAGGATGACGTGCGCATACTCAGGAAGCACGCCCTGCATCGCCGCCAGCAACTCACTGTAGAGGCAGAGCTGATGGACGAAGTGCGGTTTGACCTGGCGCGCCAACTTGGTATCCACGACCTCATAGGCGTACTCACCGAACCTAGACTCACCGGGACTCCGACGGAGGAAGTCAGCGATACCCCTCCTGCGACCATCGAACAGGGGCGCCTGGTAGATCAAATCGACGCCTTCTCGCATGGCGTCATTGGTCGCCGTCGCCCCCGCTTCGAGAGCGGCTCGATCAGCGGCCCGAGGGAGAGCCGACAGATCGACGAACCGTGCCGCGTCGGCTCGTAGCTTTTCCAGCTGATCTGCCTCGTGCGCTTCGCCGCGGGCCTTGATCAGGGTCGCATGGGGGTCGGCCCCCATGGGCAAGGGGCCACGCCTGCCCTGCGCGACCGCCAACCTCTGCTGAACCAAGTGGGCGCAACTGAGGTGACTTGTCAGGTCAGAGGCGGAAAGGACCAGCGCACCGTCATCTAAAGACTGCATCCACCCCCACCTCCTCGTCGACCGACGCGAAATCCTCGAGCGGCAGCACCGTACCGAAGTAGCGTGATTTCCGTTACTACGTAAAATCTCCGCGTACCGGTGACTAGACCTTTGAGCAGGGAGAGGCCAAAGATGGGGCTGTTCGATCGATTCCGCGCTGGCCTCAGGCCCGCTCCGAGGCTCCCGCCTCTGCCTCCGCCCACTCCGAAACCCGTGCCACGGCCCGCCTACGAGCTGACGGTCGAGATCGGAGACGAGATCTCACGGATGATCATTCCGGTCGACCTCGAGGAAGTCTTCGCGGCGGATGAAGATGAGCGACCGCGCCAGACGGCGTCGAACTGCTGGATCCCCGCAGGCAGGTCCGTGGAGGTGGGAGGGCGGCAGATCGGAGGTGGCTTGATCTACGTAGGCGAAAACCTTCGTGCCGCCGACAAAGACTTCATCGGCGAGCCGGCCCTCATCGACCCGAGCCTCCCGGTCGGAACGGGCGAGGCCGCCGACACCGGCTACTGGCCCTCCTACGAGAACCTGAGCCCTGACCAGCGTGGCGCGTATCTGGGCTGGCTCGCGGGACCGCGACGTCGACGCGACGCCGATCAGACCCATCTCTTCCTCTACTTTTACGGACTCGAGCGACGGCTGCTCGCCGACCCGAAGTCAGATGACAGGGCCCGGGCCGAACGCAGCGTTCTCGTCCGCGAGCTCGAGCGCCTCCACGAGGAACGTGAGGATGAAGAGAGGCACGGCTCCTTCGCTCCATACCTCGAAGCACTGCTCGATTTCCTCGCCGCCGAGGATCTCCTGGCGGGCACGCGCACGGTGGAGCCACCATCCGGACAGTGTCGCTGGGAGGTCCCGCAGACCTTGCGGATGATGATCGGGGAGCTTGCCGCGGCTCGCCTCCGGCTACCGGCGGAGCTCGCCGAGAGCTGGATCCAGTCCAGTCCCGAGGCCTACCTCCGCACGCCGGCGGAGCGCTGTCCGGAGGAATTCGCGCGCCTGTTTTCGATCCGATACCGCGAGCGGTTCGGCGATGGGCTGGCACTACCGGAGGGCGCCCCTCTTCGCCTCAGCTACCGGACCGCGAGCCAGGGGCTCGACGAGGCGGGCAGGCGTACCTCGGTCCCGGACGTGTGCTCCTCGGCCCAGTTGATCGAGCCTTTACGCGAGCTCGGTCGAGATTGCAGTGACGAGTTAGCCCCGTACAGCCGCTGGCTGGGGCGCCACCCAGGCGACCCAGGATTCAAGGGCACGGCGCTTCTACCGCCGCCGCTTCTCGCCGAATCCAACGATCCCGCCGTGACTACCTTGCGTCAGTTGCTCATTGCGGGCGCCACTGGTGACGAGCGCTTCGATGTCGAGGCAGACGACCTGATCGACCTCTGGGAGCCAGGAGCCGAGAAGCTCGGAAAAAAGGACACGGTCCTCCTCTGCCAGCTGCTCGAAAAGCTGGAATACGGCATCGAGCCCGATCCTCGCTTCGGGGGTCCCAACCTCAAACGCGAGATCCCCACGGTGCTCTTCTCTCTGAGTGACGGCGACCCACGTGCACCCTCGCCCGCGTATGCCGCCGCCGCACTATTGCTCCATCTGATGGCAGCTGTGGCTCAATCCGACGGAACGGTGAGCATCGAGGAGGAAGCCCTGCTGGAGACGCACATCCTCGCGGTCGACGAGCTTTTCCCGGGCGAGCAGGCGCGGCTCCGAGCGCACGCCAAATGGCTTACCCGGTCTCAGTTACGCCTGCCCAATCTGGGAAAGGGCGGCGCCAACCTGAGTCACGTCGAGCGCCAGGCGATCGCGAGCAGCGTGGTGGCCCTCGCCGCCGCCGACGGAGAAATCGACCCCGAGGAGGTCAAGATCCTGCAGAGGATCTTCAAACTCCTTGGGCTCGATCCTGAGGGCGTCTTCTCCGAGCTGCACGCGGCAAGCGCCGGCGATGGACCCGTGGTCGTCCGCGAGGGCTCGCCAGGAGAATCGGGCGAGCCGATCCCCGAGCGTGGATCCAGCGAGGTTCGCCGCAGTCTCAATCGCGCGGCGATCGACGCCAAGATCGAGGAAACCGCGGCCGTCTCCAATCTCCTTTCCGGCATCTTCTCCTCGGCGGAAGACGAGGAGCCCGATACACGCATCGCGGTGCCGTCCATCGCAGTTGCGGCGCCGGAGAATGGCGCGACCTCCAACCTCTCTGCCGCTGAGCGAGCCTTCGCGGTCGCCCTCGCCGAGCGTGAGTCGTGGTCCCGCGAGGAGATCGAGGGACTCGCGGCACAGCACGAAGTGATGGTCGACGGCGCGCTCGAGTCCGTCAACGAAGCCGCGTTCGACTTGTGCGGCGCCCCGTTCTGCGAAGGCGATCAACCGATCGAAATCGATTCCGAAGTCGCAAAGGAGATGCTGGCGTGAGCCCAGGGGAGAAGATCAGGCCGAGAGAACGAGACGCGATCCTTCAATCGCTCGGGGCGGGCATCGTCCCGCGGGTCGGCCAGCAGCACATTCAGGTCGGTCGTGCCCGGGAGCTCGCGGCCTTGGTAGAAGACATCGACCGCATCGCCGAAGGCGGCTCGGCGATCCGCTTCGTGATCGGCGAATACGGCTCGGGCAAGACCTTCTTCCTGCAGTTGATCCGCTCGGTGGCGATGGAGAAGCGCCTGGTCACGGCGCACGCGGACCTGACCCCCGACCGTCGCCTTCACGCGACCGGCGGCCAGGCCCGTTCCCTGTACGCCGAGCTGATGCGGAACCTCGCGACCCGCTCGAAGCCCGAAGGCGGAGCGCTGCCGAGCATCGTCGAGCGCTTCATCGCGACCGCACAGGGGGACGCGCAGAAGCGCGGCGTCAGTTCCGAGAGCGCGATCAACGAGCGTCTCGGCGACCTCACCGAGATGGTGGGCGGCTACGACTTCGCCAGCGTCATCGCCAGCTACTGCAGTGGCCAGGAAAGCGGCAACGAGGACCTGCAGGCGGCGGCGATCCGGTGGTTGCGTGGCGAATTCGCGACGAAAACCGACGCCCGCGCCGCCCTCGGAGTCCGCACGATCGTCAGCGACGCCGGCGTCTATGACCAGCTGAAGCTGTTGGCCCGTTTTGTCCGTCTGGCGGACTACGCGGGGCTCTTCGTCTGCCTGGACGAGTTGGTCAACCTCTTCAAGCTCCCGAGCGCGCAGGCCCGCCGCTCGAACTACGAGCAGATCCTGCGGATCCTCAACGACACCCTGGCCGGAGGCAGCGGCATCGGCTTCCTGCTCGGTGGCACCCCCGATTTCCTGATGGACCCGCGAAAGGGCCTTTACAGCTACGAGGCCCTGCAGAGTCGGCTCGCCGAGAACCAGTTCGCCCGCGACGGGATCGTCGACTACAAGGGGCCGGTCCTCCGGCTGGCGAACCTCGGCCCCGAGGATCTGTTCGTCCTACTGCAGAATATCCGCAACGTTCAGGCCTCCGGCGTCGAAGCCGACTGCCTGGTTCCCGACGAGGGGATCGAAGCGTTCATGGAGCACTGCTCCGAGAAGATCGGCGAGGCCCACTTCCGCACCCCCCGCAGCAGCGTGAAGGCGTTCGTCAACATGCTGACCGCGCTCGAACAGAACCCACAGGTGCGCTGGAACGACCTGGTCGGCGGGCTGCAGCTCGAGCGCGAGCAGAACCCGGACCTGGTGCCGCTCGAGTTGGACGAACCAGGGGACGCCGACGATGAGCTCGCCACCTTCAAGCTCTGAGGCGACCCCGTTCGAGCTGCTCGACGAGAAGGTCCAGCGGTGGATCTACAAGCAGCAGTGGCGCGAACTGCATGGAATTCAGCAGCGCTCGATCGCCCCGGTCCTCGACCGCTCGCATGATCTGATCGTCGCGGCTGCCACGGCCGCGGGAAAGACCGAGGCGGCCTTCCTGCCCATCTTGACGAGCCTTCGACGAACCCCGATCGAGACCGGCGTCGGCGCGTTGTACGTCGCTCCGCTGAAGGCGCTGATCAACGACCAGCACCAGCGACTCGAGCTGCTGTGTGGCGAATGCGGGGTCAGGTTGACCAGCTGGCACGGCGACATCGGCGCCGAGCCGAAGCGAAGGCTCCTCGCCAACCCCGGCGGGGTTCTCCTCATCACTCCCGAGTCGCTCGAGTCGATCTTCGTCAACCACGGGTCGAGCGTCCCCGCGATCTTCGGCGGGTTGCGATACGTCGTGATCGACGAGCTCCACGAGTTCATCGGGTCCGAGCGCGGGCGACAGCTGCAGTCGTTGCTTCATCGCATCGAGTGCGCAAGCAAGTCGCGTGCGATGCGGATAGGGCTGAGCGCGACGCTCGGCGAGATGTCTTCCGCCGCCGCGTTTCTGCGCCCCGGACACGGCCCCGATGTCGAGATTATCGAGTCCACCGATGACGCGCGCACCCTGATGGTCCAGCTGCGCGGGTATGTCGCCGAACCGCCGCCTGGGGACGCCAGCCCAATCATCGGTGAGCATCCCGTCGACCACGATCGGATGGCCATCGCCGAACACCTCTACGCGAACCTGCGCGGCACCGACAATCTCGTCTTCGCGAATTCGCGCCGCGGCGTCGAGGAATTCGCCGATCTACTACGCCGCCGCTGTGAAGCCGAGCGGGTGCCGACTGAGTTCTTCCCCCACCATGGCAACCTCTCGAAAGCTCTCCGTGAGGAAGTCGAGGAGCGTCTGCGTGATCCGGCTCGACCGACGACCGCGATCTGCACCTCGACGCTTGAGCTCGGCATCGATGTCGGGACCGTCACCTGTGTCGGCCAGATCGATCCTCCGTTCTCCGCGGCGTCACTCCGCCAACGGCTCGGTCGCAGCGGTCGACGCCCGGAGGATTCCTCGGTCTTGCGCATGTATGTGACCGAGAGTCAACTCGAACCGGGAGCATCCGCGAACGACGAACTTCGCGAAGGGCTGGTCCAGTCGATCGCTCTGATCGAGGCATTGATCGACGGCTGGTTCGAGCCGCCTATCGACGGCGCCCTCCATCTCTCCACCCTCATCCAGCAGGTGCTCTCGATCATCGCCCAGTTGGGCGGGGCACGAGCGGAGGAGATCTGGACGGCCCTCTGCGGCAGTGGGCCGTTCGAGCTCGATCGGGAGGACTTCATCGTCCTGCTGAAAGGGCTCGGGGCTCGCGACGTGATCCAGCAGGCGGGCGACGGCGAGCTGATCCTCGCGCCACATGGCGAGCAGATCGTCGGCCACTACAGCTTCTACGCGGCGTTCACGACCTCCGAGGAATATCGACTGATCGCCGACGGGGTCGAGCTGGGCTCGATGCCGATCTCCTCGCCGCTCCGGGAGGACTCCTACCTGATCTTCGGCGGCCGCCGTTGGAAGGTCGTCTCGGTCGATGACGATCGGCGAGTGATCACCGTCGTGCGGGCGGCGGGCGGCAAGGTCCCTCGATTCTTCGGGGAGGGCGGAGAGCTCCACGATGAGATCCGCCGCCGGATGCGCAAGATCTACGAAGGCGAGGCCGTCCCGATCTTTTTGGACCCGACGGCGAAATCTCTGCTCGCCCAGGCGAGGGCGGGCTTCGCCTCGCTCGGTCTCGCGCGACGGCAGATCATCCCGTTCGAGGGCGGCTCGGCCTACTTCCCCTGGAAGGGCGATCGGGTCAGCGCCACCTTGGCGCTCGGCATCAGGGCGGCGGGTCATCACGTCGAGCAACAGGGCTGCGCGCTGATCCTTCGCAAGGTGGCGCCCTCGGCCCTGCGTGAGCTTCTGTTCGACACTTTCGGCGCAGGCACCGACGCCGACCCTCTCTGGCTGGGCGCGACGGTCCAGAATCTCGCGACCGAGAAGTATCACCGTCTCCTCGACCCCGATCTGCTTCTGCGCGACTGCGCGGTCGCACGTCTCGACGTCGTGGGAGCGAAGGTCGCGGTCGCCGAGCTCTTGGCCGAGCCGGATGCGACGGAGGATCGATCCGATGCGGGAGATGCCAACGCGGGCGCACCCCGATTCGTCGTGCTCGACTGCGAGACGACCGGATTACATCCGAGCGGCGGACATCAGATGGTCGAGCTGGCGCT
>JAOTRH010105137.1:0-15672 GCA_034768845.1 Heliamphora exappendiculata | reverse complement strand
TGTCAACGGAGGAATTGAAGGTGAAGAGGTTCAAAAAGGGTTTAGGACCCGCCATTCGAGAGAAAGTGATGGGGTTTTGATTGTGGGTTTTCTCAGAGATAGTGAGACAGCCATGGTAATAAAAAGTGCTGTGGCAGATAATCGCAGGATCATGGAAAAGAGGCAACCATCGGTGATTAGGACAACACAATTAGAGGGAAAATCTTATAAGAAGCGAAGACCATAACAAGGTAATACGAGTTCAGCGCCACAAAGATCTTATCAGACCCAATGCTCCGTACCCACCCCATCTGTGGCCTCGACGGCACGACTGGAGTGAAGGGAAGTTGCGTGTTTTGTTTGTGGGCAGCATGGACACCCGGCTAGAGAATATTCGCAAAGGAAGCAAGCACCTAGGCAATAGTAGAGTGCGACACAAGGACAGCCTCAAGAGAGGGGACCCATCAGATGTTTTTAGTGTTGTCAAAAGGGGCACATTAGACGTGAATGTCCGCAAGGGAGATCTGGCCGAGGAACATCTACTACACAATCTACTCAGCGACAGACATATGACCATCCAACTCGGCAGACCGGAGTGCAAATAGTTCGGGCTCCCAGGGAGGCTTCTTCAGTACAATCTATGCATCAACCTATGGGTAGGGGGCAGGGACAGACATCTGGAGTCCAAGGAAGGGTCTATGCCATAGCAGAAGCTTGTACTTCCTCAAACCCTGAGATACGCGAGACGACCAATAGTACCCCGGTGATACGAGGTACTTTATTAGTTTTCAATTCTTGGGCTCGTGTGTTATTTGATACTGGTGCATCACTTTCATTTATCTCTTTCTCATTCATATATGCTTTGGGTTTACCTATTGAGATGCCAGACGTTGTTGTAAATGTCGAAACACCCATCGGTGATAGTACAACATTAAGGTGTGTATGTAGAAGGTGTGAAGTAGTAATAGCTGATAGCCATATGCTATTCGACTTTATCGTGTTGAAGATGTCAGGGTTGGACATTATTCTTGGAATGGACTGTTTAACTGCATTTCGTGCTTTTATTGATTGTGATCGACGAAGGATCTTCTTGTATACTCCAGAAGGAGACTCTTTCTTCTATGTGGGGGATAAGGATGATAAGATGACACCTTGACCCGGTGACGTGAATCATTTAACTAATGTGCATGCGATTCTTTTTACCCTTTTAACTAAGGATGATTCTTCCGTACGAGGGGAGCTTCCACTGGTGGTGAACGAGTTTAGTGACGTTTTTTCGGAAGAGTTGTTCGAATTGTCGCCACATAGAGAAGTTGAATTTTCTATTGAGCTTATCCCAGGGACTGTTCCAATATCGGTGCCATCCTATCTTTTTGCTCCAACAGAGTTGAGAGAATTGAAGATTCAGTTGCAGGACTTGTTGGACAAGGGCTTTATTCGCCCTAGTATCTTGACGTGGAGAGCATCGGCATTGTTTGCTAAAAAGAAAAATGGCTCATTGCGATTATATATCGATTATCAAAAATTGAATCAAGTTACTGTGAAGAATAAATATTCGATGCCTATGATTGATGATCTATTTGACCAATTCAAAAACTCAGCATGTTTTTCAAAGATTGATTTGAGATCGGGTTATTATCAATTAAGAGTTCAGGAGGATGACATACCGAAGACTGCTTTTTGTACCCGTTATGGACACTATGAATATTTGGTGTTACCCTTTGGTTTAACGAATGCCCACGCAACTTTCATGGATTTGATGAATCAAATCTTCCGGCCTTACCTTAATCAATTTGTAGTTGGTTTTGTTGATGACGTTTTGATTTATTCTCCAACCGCAGAAGTTCATGAGGAGCATTTACGTGTGGCGCTTCAACTTTTGAGAGAACACAAGCTTTATGCTAAGTATGAGAAATGTGAATTCTGGCTGCCCGAAGTAAAATTTTTGGGACATGTTGTGTCGAAAGACAGAGTAACCGTTGATCCATCTAAAGTAGAGACCGTGCTTTGATATCAGAAGTTTCTTAGGCCTTGAAGGGTATTACCGTCGTTTTGTAAAGGATTTCTCCCGTTTAGCGTCTCCCTTGACTCGACTCACTCGAAAGGGCATTAAATTCACATGGAGTGATGCTTGCGAAGATGCTTTCTAAGAATTAAAGAATCGATTGACCAGTGCGCCGATACTGATCATACCTGAGAGGGGTCTTGGTTATGAAGTATATTATGACGCGTCTCATGAAGGGTTAGGGTGTGTTCTGATGCAGCAGGACAAAGTTGTTGCATATGGATCCAGGCGACTGAAAACGCATGAAAGCAACTACCTAACACATGATTTAGAATTAGCAGCAGTTATTTTTGCATTAAAGATGTGGAGGAATTACCTTTATGGAGAATGATTTGATGTTTTCTCTGACCATAAGAATCTCAAATATTTATTCTCGTAGAAGAATTTAAATTTGAGACATAGGAGATGGATGGAATACCTGGGCGACTATGATTTTAGTTTGCAGTATCATCCTGACAAGGCGAACATTGTTGCAGATGCCCTCAGTCGAAAGTCTTTGAAGTCTTTGGTCCAGATCGCTATATAGGAATGGAAAATGTTGGAAGAAGTTGGAGAATTTGACTTTAACCTTGGTGGGGCCGAGGATTGTGCTACTTTATCCGCTATGGTCTCTTAGCCTATGTTGATACACCGTGTCATAGAAGTCCAACAGCTTGATAAAGAAGCACAAATGTATGGGGAACGCGTCACCAATAAGGAAAACGCCGAAGGATGGACCAATATATTGAACCAAGGCTTGAGATTTATCGAAAGACTAATTGTACCTGAGGTTTGTCGTGAAGAAGTGCTATGAGACTTTCACCATTCTCGACTCACAGTGCATTCAGAAACTACAAAGATGTATTATGATCTCCGACGTTAATTTTGGTGGAAAGGCATGAAAAAGGATGTGGCATTATTTGTTGCTAAGTATCTCACGTGTCAACAAGTAAAAGGTGAACATCAGCGACCGGCGGGCATGCTTCAACCATTAACAATTTCAGAGTGGAAGTGGGAACACGTGACGATGGATTTTGTTTATGGCCTTTCTACGTCACCAAAAGGATGCAACGTAATATGGGTAATTGTTGATTGATTAACGAAATCTGCGCATTTTCTCCCGATACGTACAATCGACTCAGTGGACAAGCTAGGAAGATTATATGTTCAAGAGATTATGCGATTACATGGTGTACCAATATCTATAATATCGGATAGAGAGTCCCTCTTTACCTCGGAATTTTAGCAGAGCTTGTAGGTAGCTTTAGGAACCAGTTTACTTTTCAGTACAGCATTCCATCCTCAAACCGATGGTCAGTCCGAACGTACGATTCAAATTTTGAAAGATATATTATGAGCTTGTGTGTTGGACTTTGGTGGTTCGTGGGAAGATCACCTACCACCAGCTGAATTCGCATATAACAATAGTTATCAAGAAAGTATCGAGATGGCCCCGTATGAAGCATTATATGGAAGACCTTGTAGATCTCCGTTATGTTGGACTGAAGTTGGAGAAGCTTCATTGCTAGGCTTTGAATTGGTGAGGGAAACAACTGAGAAGATCGCCATAATTCGAAAGCGTTTGATCACGGCTTAGAGTCGCCAGAAAAGTTATGCCAATATACGGAGAAGACCATTATTGCTTGAAGTAGGGGATTTTGTATTTCGAAAAGTGTCACCAAAGAAAGGCTTGGTAAGATTTGACAAAGGCAAAAAGTTGTCACCACGGTTCATAGGATCTTTCGAAATACTTGAACGAAATGGAAAAGTAGCATATCGACTGGCTTTACCACCACGGTTATCATCTATACACGGCGTCTTTCATGGGTCAATGTTGCAAAAATATGAGCCCAACCCCTCACACGTGACAGATTGGTCAGAGTTGAAAGTACGAGAATATGTTTCTTACGAAGAGCTACCAGAAAAGATTCTGGATACCCGACAACAAGTCTTACGAGGAAAGACCCTATCCTATGTAAAGGTGTTATGGTGAAATCATGGTGTAGACAAAGCGACCTGGGAAAGGGAGTCAGATATTCGGTCTAAATATCCTCAGCTTTTTGAGTCATAAGAAAGATCAAATTTTGGGGACGAAATTCCTAAAGGGGGAAGGTTGTGACAATTCGGTACGCATTTATTTTATTTGATGATTATTACTTTTGGTTAAATATTAGAGTATGAATTTTAATGATATGGAGGCCCGTGATCAAATTAATGAGTTGAAGAATGATTCTTAAGATATAAAATAATGATTAATATTGACAACATAATTATGAGAAAAAAAAATTGAAATTGAGGTAATGATAGTGAGGTTGGGGATTTGAGTTTAGTTTAAGAAATTTGCTGAGATTTAGGTTCAGCAATCACAGCTCGAGCGGGCTATCGGGATAAGTCAAGAGAATTCTCAAACCTTGGAAAAAATTCTAGAGAATATATATATATATGGCCCTCCTTTATGCATGTGAGCCACCTTTCTCTTCTCTCTTATTTCTCTTCTATTCTCTCCCTCTCTCTCCCTCTCTCTTCTTGAGAGAAATCCACCCAAATTCTCAAAACCCTAACTCTACACCACTCAAATTGAAGACGTAGACCAGAAGAGGAGAGATCTAAGGTGAAGATTTAGCTTGGGAATAAGGAGATTGAAGATAAAGTATTGGGAGAGCAAGGAAACCCAACTTCCAAACCCTAGGAGAGAGATTTGAAGAAATCACAAGCTTCCGAGCAAATTCGAGGTAGAATTTAGATTTTCTCACATTTCTTGCGTAGATTTTAGTTGATATTATATATATATGAGTAAAGATTGGGTCAATTGCATGCTTAATGATCGTATTGGTAATTTTTTGTGTGGGTTGGGTTGGTTTATACAAGAATGGAGATTTTTGGGAAGTGATTACTCATGAAATTGATGATTTGAGATACCAAAAAAGGAGTTTTGAGGCTTAAATCTAGTGTTTTTGGTTTAAAATTATAGATTTGAAGTATTTTTTATAACGGTTATGTGTTTGGAGGTTTGAAGCTCAAAACAGGAGCAAATCTGGATTGCTCTTAGGTGCCAGAGCGCTCGAGCGGAGCCCTGTCCGTTCGAGCGGTCACATGGTAGAGAGTTGGGCACTCGAGCACCCGACATCCGCTCGAGCGGACTAACTGCGCAGGGCTAACTTTGTTCGATCATATCTCCCTCATTCGGACACCGAATTGGTTTATTCTTGTACTCAAATCGAAGCCCCGGAAGTTCTCTTTCCAATAGGACTACTCTCACAAAAAACATTACTTTTTTAGAAAAAGTTATAATCAAAATAGTGAGCGTATGTCAAAATTTTAAAACTATTTTTTCACCTGTTTTTAGCCCAATGTTTTGGAAAAATATATTTTCATTCATATTGGCCCTTTTTACTAAATTCCTAGTTCCTTGAGCTTGTGGCACATTTATATATATATATCTAAATTGAGTTGGGATGCATGCATTGAACCCATTAATTGAATCCTCTTTACACTAAATGTGAGTTTCAAATTGATATATGTATATGTATACATGATGGGTGTATTCCTTTTAAATTGAGGTGATCCTCTTAATATCAACCTTGTGTTATGTATATGTGATAACACTGTGATTTATGAGAAATTGTGTAACGAAAGTGGCGAAATGAAACATTGTCTAATGAAAGTTGGGAAATGAGGAATTATATACTGAAAGTCATTATGGTAATTCAGGCTTGGAATTATAATAATGTACTATGGTAATGAATAGGAGAGGAACAATTTGTGGGTTGGACTCCCGTATTGTGAAAATGAATCTAATTAACCTAAAATGAACCGTACGGATTTATGTGGAATAAGTTAGGCTAGCGGCTCTACGGTGAAAGACCAAAAACTTACGTAAGATGGGGACCACATGCCCACGGGTTAGTTTCCGAAATGTGGTATTGTGTCGTGGTAAGTTATAGAGCTATCTATTACCCAATGGCTTCACGTAGCCTATTGGGATTAATAAGGAGGGATTTCTATAAGCTGCTCCCGACATCGATTCATTAGAGGTGCTACAGATTTGTGAAAATCGGGAATGCAAAATGAAAGATTGACGAATGGTAAAGAAATGGATAAATGGAGACAAATCTGGGTGTGTGTGAGTATGTGTGTAAAAAGAAATAATCTGGTAAAAATGTACATTTTCATTTGGTTACACCCATCACATCTCACAAATCATCCATTAGATATGAGTTAATCTTTATTCTACGAGTTTCGGCTCATGTATATGTGTCAAACACATTTTAGGTTCCAACGAGTGGGGTGATAGCAAGGCTATGGATGCTTTGGGAAAGAACAAAGAATGGGAGCTGTGATTTCTCTATTTCTTCGTTTTTGTTTCACATAAGACAATGGAAGTAATGTAATGAAAATGATAGTTGAAGTTGTATATATATTATCTCAAACCTTGTGGTAAACTTGGGATTGCAGATTTTGAAACTCCAATCGTTTTATTAAATCCGTTTAATGTCATATACAATATTTTCTTACATCTTGGAGTACTACCATAGGATACGAATTATCTATGGCATGTTTTTGGGTTTAGCTCACGGACCCGGGTTTTGAGTCGTGACAATAAGAGAAAATTTGTACTAATATTTAAAGATGAAAATTAACTTAAAAAACTTTTTGTGATTTTTTGGATTTAATAATATGAAAGAAAATAATCTTAACATTAAATAGAAAAAGAAAAGGGCCAAAAGAATAGAAAAATAATGCTAATAATAATAGGACAAGAAAAGAAAAGAAAATGTAAAAAAATTAAAGCTTGTAATTAAAAAAAAGAAGAAAAGAAACTTCATAAGAAAAGAAAAGAAATGCTAAATTGAACATTTTAAGCTAATCACTAAAGAGAAAGAAAATAAAGACAAATAGAACATTAGTATTAATAAGTAATAAAAAAAATACTAGTAATAAAAAGAACATTAAGCTAATACTTAAAAAAATGACATTAAATTAATATTTACAAGAAAATAAAATAAAATAAAAAAATAAATGTAACTATTTAACTTAAATGTAAAATGTAATATTAATTCCTACATTTACATAAATATAAATGCATTATTATAACTGTCACGCCCCAAACCCCAGGTCATGTGATACACTCAACAACAAACCTACATAACACCTAACCCGATGTTATACTCTTAAAATAAAGCATACATGCATTTAATATTTATTGCCCTTAGGCATATAACACGCGGTCCCAACACAGCTAACATGTAAACATACATGGTTCAAAAGAAACAAAAGGAAGATTACAAATCTTCTGCCCCTCCTGCACCTACAGATCAACCTGCGTAACCGGTACCTAAAAAATATTTTAAATCCCACACCATGAGCCAAAGGTCAACAGAAACTAGACAAACATGCATTATAAGCTAGACAAGCTAGCAGATATAATATGTATGTAATGACTCACCCGAGCCTCAAAACAAGTTTGAAAACAGTTTTGTATACATATAAAAATGCTCTAATACTTCTCATGTAAGGATCGACTCCTACAAGTCTCGACTCTCATGAGCCCACATACAACACAGGTATATATGCAACACATACAACTCACGCGACATACGCCATCTACACAATGCAATAATGCGTCCCGCACAACATACCAAGTGCAACATACAAAACGCGTTCCTCTTCAGGACCACTTTTTCGTCCCTTCGATTCTATACATACACACATGCATCATTAACTAAGATTAACATATAGCTAACGTTCCTCAAACCACTTTTCCGTTCTCGGAACATCGGACCACTTTTCCATCCACGTCAACCAGAATTAACGTTTAGTATTCCACTTTTCCGTCCACATCACATTGGACCACTTTTTCGTCCACGGGACATCGGACAACATTTTCGTCCGTCCACAAGCACACACACACACACACATGTTACTAAAAGTAGAGTTTTAGATACTCTAAGACCACATATCCGTCTTAGGTTTAAAAATCATATAAGACCACATTTCCATCTTGCATTTCTGAATCATGTAAGACCACATTTCCGTCTTATAACATGCATAAATAAAATCGAAGCTTTAAATGCACATAACCACGTAAAACACTACGTTTCACATAACGGCACTGCATGCCACACAACCAGACGTCCACTTGCCGAACAACCCGTCCTCCCACCCGGACAACCAACAACACAGAAAACCAACACCCCTCGAGCGCTCGAGCCCTCAACCACCGCTCGAGTGGTCCCCTACAGACATACATCTCTGCCACACCACCGCTCGAGCGGTCAACGCTGGAAGGAAACCTCAACTGAGAAGCAAAACCAAACTCCGCACGCAACGATGCACAAACCACCATGCACACAATCATGCCCCAACGTCATGCTAAAACAACCCACGTGATCCCCGAAGATGATGACAAACAACAAACCACCACGGCCCCACCACAACCGACCGAAATGAAAAACGACTAACACCCCTCTTAATGATTTTAGTCAATAGAACCCCATAATTCCATTGACTAAGAACCACTAGAGGAGAGCCAATCACAAACATATCAGAACCTATACCAACATACGCCCAACACGGCCAACACGGACCCACTCACATCCAATGCAAGCCAACGATACCTATACGTGTCCTACATAACCCACGATGCCCACATGCGCCCAACATGAGCCCACAACGCCCACACGCGCGCAACACGAGCCCACAACCAACCAAAACAACAAAACGCCCCAAGAAATAAGAAACTTGATAAAAAGGGACAATAAGGATGAAAAACAATCTTTTCCCAAACATTCGGCCAAAAACGGGTGAAAAATGGTTTGAAAATCTTGACACACCCTCACTCTTTTGATCATAACGTTTTCAACAAAAGGAATTTTAAAGTGAGAGAGGTACCATTGAAAAGAAGACTTCCAGGGCTTCAACATGAGTATAAGAACGACCCAATTCCGAGTCCAGATGAGGGAGATAACATCAAAACAAAACGGCCATGCGCAGCCAGTCCGCTCGAGCGGACGTCAGGCGCTTGAGCAAGCTACCACCCGAGAAAAACCTAGATTTCCCTGTTCTTGATGTTCTAAGCCCCCAAACTCTCTACCACACACTATGATGCTTGAAAACACACCTAAACTTACAGATTCGCATATATATAATACCCACGTACATGCACAAGCCCAAAACATCTAGAATCACCGAACGAAAAACCTCAAAACCTGGTTCACCCAACCGAAACAACACGAAATCCCCTTTTCAAACCAAAACCCGATGTTCTTGAAACATAAAATGATTTTTCATTCATTTCAACCGGTAAAAATACACACGATTACACGTAGCACCCTTATAAGACATGAGAGTCTAGGATCCTACCTCGTTGAGTTAAAAACTCAACGTATTGAACCACGTGCAAAAACGAACTTTATCGGAATAAAATTTTGTCTGAATGAAAGTGTAGCCCACCACGAGGATACTAGGGATCTGCTGTCTGATCGTCGAAAATTGATTCTCGAGCCCCCGAGAAGTTAAAGAGAAGGTAGAGCCTCGATCCCTGAGCCCCCTTTTAAAAATATCTAAGACTTAATATTTATAGGCTCGCCAAAAAATATGTTTAATTTTTTTTTGAAACTCGCATCACAGCGCCCAACGGCTCCAGGAACCAACCCCACATGCATTTCTAAACCTGATCACGCATAAAAATGCATATAAAATATGCTATCACGTAAACAGTAAACACGCGTCGAAGAAAATGCCAAAAAAAAAACGGATCAGGGTCTCACAACTCTACCCTCCTTAAAGGAATTTCATCCCCAAAATTCAACATAAGGTCAAAAGAAACACCCCGTTTATCACCATCGACACAGGTATGAGAGCTGATAAGCTAAACCATTTCTAGGATATAGTCAAACTAGGTTGTAGACAACGACTTACTACCTCAAAGACACGGGATCTACATCTCATCCCAACCAAATAAGCTCACCAACTGGTATCTCAACACCCAACACTCAACCCACTGAGTCGATCACCAACTCCCAAACAGATGAAAATAAGCAACACAAAGCTCCCGTCTGGCCCAAAGTTTACATACTCAGAAAGTACCTCTGCTCCCTGGAGGAGTAGCTGCATCATCCGACACAACTGGTGCCTTGGAGGAATTGGGATCTGTAAGAGCATACACCCGGCCTTGTGTCATCCTGGCCTGCCCTCCATACCCTGGGACCGTCGGCTGCCATACCGACTGAGCGAAAGCACTGCGGTCAGTCACCCTAGAGGTCTGCACTGCTGGCTACTGATAACCCCGTCGGTCCTGTACTGGTATTGCACTTGCAGTGCTCGGCGCACTACCTTCGTAAGGACAGATCCTAGCAATATGCCTTGTTTGACTGCACCCATAACAAACTGGTGGCTCCCTCCGCTGTAACTAAACTGGCACCGAACTCTGAGATTGCTTCGACTGTGGACAATCCACCACACGATGCCCGGGCTGCCTACACCGATAACATATCAACTCCCTCTGATTTGACCTCCCAGACGAGGCCACCGATGGTGCTGGTGCAGAAAACTACTGTCGTGACCCAGATGGGTGAAAACTAAGGCCAAAGGACTTCTGCCTCTTGTTAGAGCGTCCACCTGACTGAGCCTCCATCCCACCCTGTGGTGCTCTGATCTCCCTGGAACCTTGAATCTCACTCAAGGTATTCTCAATCCTCGCTGTCGACTCCACCAGCTCTGTGAAAACACGCAGCCCCATCCCTGCCACTCACTCTCTGATCTCCAGCCTCTAGCCCCCGTTCAAACCTCCTCGACCACAACTCATTTGTGCCCACCAACTCAGGTGCAAACCGGGACAAACTAGTGAATCTGGCCTCATACTTAACAATGTTCATCGCCCCCTGAGTGAGAGCGTAAAACTCCTCTCTTTATAGATCTCTAGATGAAGACGAAAAATACTTCTCCAAAAAAACCCCTATGAAAGCTGCATACGTGCCCTCCACAGTATTTCGGGCATATTTCCACCACTCATGAGCATCCCTTCAAAACTAGAAAGTGGCAAAAGGAACCTGCAAATCATCCTCCACAATCTGTAATGTATCAAGGATCCGGGTCACCAACTCCAACCACTCGGTAGCCACAGTAGGTTCAGGATCCCTAGGAAAGGTAGGAGGATCCATGCGTCTAAACTCCCGCATCGCCACCGTTGCCCTCAACTCGGGCTCTCTCCCTCCCCCTCTAGAGGTCTCAACTAGCTGGCCAATGGAGCCAACCAGCACACACAGTAACCCTACCGCGTCAACAGGTCCTTGGGGAGCATTTGCATCTCCTGCATCAGGGATAGGCACATCCCCTCGTCCCAAACCATGCCCAAGGCCTCCACCACGGCCACGTCCTCTCCTCGTAAACATCACGTTTATATAAAAAGAAAACAGAACATAAGACGTAGCATATCACATGAACATAAACGCTAACAACATAGCATGCTAACACACAGCCACATAGGTTTATGCTAAACAACACCACATACCGAGGAGAGCTGATAAGAACGATGCATCTATTTGGATAACCTGCTCAGATTCCTTGCCAGAAAACACGTCGGCCAAATGCATTTTTAACTCGGCTTCCAAGCTTGTTAACCCAAACGCTCAAAGGCAAGACTAATCATTCTTAAGGTTCAACCCCCATGCCCACATATACGCAACGTTCACACAGAACATGCTCATGCTACCAAAATAGCAAAGCACATGCAATCAAGCACACGCAGTCAACCTCAACAGGTGATGCACCCTCTTTCCACGGCTCTTAGGTATTCGAACCCAGAGCTCTGATACCATTCTATCACGCCCCAAAATTCGAGTCACGTGATACACCCAACAACAAACATACATAACACCCAACCCGATGTTATACTCTCAAAATAAAGCATACATGCATTTAATATTTATCGCTCCTAAGCATACAACATGCTGTCCCAACACCGCTAACATGTAAATATACATGGCTCAAAAGAAACAAAAGGAAGATTACAAATCTTCTGCCCCTCCGGCACCTCCAGATCAACCTGCGTGACCGGTACCTGAAAAATATTTCAAATCTCACACCGTGAGCCAAAGCTCAGCAAAAACTAAACAAATGTGCATTATAAGCTAAACGTGCTAGCAGATGTAATATGTATGTAACGACTCACCCGACCCTCAAAATAAGTTTGAAAATAGTTTTGTATACATATGAAAATGCTGCAGTACTTCTCATGTAAGGATCGACTCCTACGAGCCTCGACTCTCATGAGCCCACATACAACACAGGTATATATGCAACACATGCAACTCACGCGACATACACCATCTACATGACGCAACACATGCATCCCGCACAACACACCACGTGCAACATACAAAACACGTGACTCTTCAGGACCACTTTCCTGTCCTTTAGTTACCACACATAAAATGCATCGTTAGGACCACTTTTCCGTCCCTTCGATTCTACGCATACACACATGCATCGTTAACTAGGATTAACATATAGTTAACGTTCCTCGAACCACTTTTTCGTTCTTAGAAAATCAGACCACTTTTTCGTCCACGTCAACCAGAATTAACGTTTAGTGAGCCACTTTTCCGCCCACATCACATTGGGCCACTTTTTCGTCCACGGAACATCGGAGCACAATTTCGTCCGTCCAAAAGCGCACACACACACGTGTTACTATAACCAGAGTTTTAGATACCCTAAGATCACATATCCGTCTTAGGTTTTAAAATCATATAAGACCACATTTTCATCTTACATTTCAGAATTATATAAGACCACATTTCTGTCTTATAACCTGCATAAATAAAACCAAAGCATTAAATGCACATAACCACATAAAACACTACGTTTCACATAACGACATCACATACCACACAACCCGACGTCCACTCGCCGGATAACCCATCCTCCCACTTGGATAACCAACAACAGAAAAAACCAAAATCAGACTCGAAGGCCAACACCACTCGAGCGCTCAACCACCGTTCGAGTGGTCCCCTAAAGACATACATCTCTGCCACACCACCGCTCAAGTGAATGACCACCGCTCGAGCGGTCATCCACCGACCCAACTCTTGGCCACCCGCTTGCTCGAGCGGTCAACGCTGGGAGGAAAACCCCAACTAAGAAGCAAAACTAACCTCTGCATGCAACGATGCACAAACCACCACGCACGCAATCATGCCGCAATGTCACGTTAAAACAACTCGCGTCTTCCCCGAAGATGATGACAAACAACAAACCACCACGGCCCCGCCACAACTGATCGAAACGAAAAATGACTAACACCCCTCTTAATGATTTTAGTCAATAGAACCCCATAATTCCATTGACTAAGAACCACTAGAGGAGAGCCAGTGACAAACATATCAAAACCCATACCAACATACGCCCAACACGGCCAACAAGGACCCGCTCACGTCCAATGCAAGCACACGATTCCCATCCGTGTCCGACATAACCCACGACGCCCACACGCGCCCAACACGAGCCCACGACGCCCACACGCACCCAACACGAGCCCACAACCAAAGAAAACAACAAAACACCCTAAGAAACAAGAAACTTGATAAAAAGGGCCTACAAGAATGAAAAGAAATCTTTTCCCAAACATTCGGCAAAAAACAGGTGAAAAACGGTTTGGAAATCTTGGCACACCCTCACTCTTTTGATCATAACGTTTTCTACAAATGAAATTTTAAAGTGAGAGAGGTTCCATTGTAAAGATGACTTTCGGGGCTTCAATTTGAGTATAAGAACGACCCAATTTCGAGTCCGGATGAGGGAGATAACATCAAAACAAAATGGCCATGTGCACCCAGTCCGCTCGAGCGGACGTAGGGCGCTCGACCAAGCTACCACCCGAGAAAAACCCATATTTTCCTGTTCTTCATGTTCTAAGCCCCCAAACTCTCCACCACCCACTATGATGCTTGAAAACACACCTAAACTTACCGATTCGCATATATATAATACCCACGTACATGCACAAGCCCAAAACATCTAGAATCACCGAACGAAAAACCTCAAAACCTGGTTCACCCAATCGAAACAACACGAAACCCCCTTTTCAAACAAAAATCCGGTGTTCTTGAAGCATAAATCGATTCTTCATGCATTTTTTACTGGTAAAAATACACACGATTACACGTAGCACCCTTATAAGACATGAGAGTCTAGGATCCTACCTTATTGAGTTAAAAACTCGACGTCTTCAACTACATGCAAAAATGAACTTTACCAGAATAAAATTCTATCGGAATGAAAGTGTAGCCCACCACGAGGATACTACGGATCTGCTGTCTGGTCGTCGAAAATCGAGCTGCGAGCCCCTGAGAAGTTAGAGAGAAGGCAAAGTGTTTGGTGAGATTTCAAAGCAAGAGAGAGAGAGAAGATATTTTCAAAATATCTAAGACTAGATATTTATAACCTCGCCGGAAAATATATATATACTTTTTTTAAACTCGCATCATAGTACCCAACGGCTCCGGGAACCAACTCCGCATGCATATCTAAATCCGATCACGCATAAAAATGCATATAAGACATGTTGTCACGTAAACAGTAAACACGCGTCGAAGAATTTGTCGAAAAAAAAAATAGATCGGGGTCTCACACCTCTACCCCCTTAAAAGAATTTCGTCCTTCAAATTTAGCATAAGGTCAAAAGAAACACCCCGTCGATCACCATCGACACAGGTATGAGAGGTGGTCAGCCAAACCATTCCTAGTATATAGTCAAACTAGGTCGTAGACAATGACTTACTACCTCAAAGACATGGGATCTACATCTCATCCCAACCTCACAAGCCCACCAACTGGTGTTTCAACACTATAATTGCACTATGACCTATAATCTCAGGGCCTTCTTGCATTGAGTTCCTGTTATTAAATGCTTACTATTTCTCCCCAGATTAAGATACCCGATACCCACCAATTAAATTTAGTTACTGACAATTTAATTTAATCGGCATCTTCATATTCCTTAAGCCCTTCTGCTTAACTTATTTGACCGTTGGATAATCAAATCCACCTGCAGGGCTTGGCCCAGTCAAAACTTATATGCATCCTTAAGGGGGTATCGTCAATTTCGATCATTCGGGACGTGAATTCCGTTAATAATTAATATTTTCCATATAAATAATACCGCTATCTAACTCACCAGAAATATAGACCCGTATAAGATCACACCTTCTAACGAATCAAAACAACGAATATTAAATATGCAAATCAATAATAATTTCGGGATTAAGAGGATAAGCACTATTCATAAACACTTTGGAGTGTGAATTAATTTATATAGTCAGTAGTCAGTACTAAACTAATTACCCCAAATATCTCGTTCAATACACACAAAGTGTACTGACACAGAGAGTCGAAACAATGGACGACGCTATTATCTGTTCCCCGTAACCAAGACAGGCCTACTAAAACTCTGTGCCACAGTTGTACCGATGGTATTTCCATCTAAACTGTGAACATAAAACTTATATTCTACAAGAACCTAAAATCTGGTCTTCTGTGTGTAATCCGTACTCTACACACGAGATTAAGTACTATACAGAATATCGGACATCCATGCATAACAAAGAAATGATATACATACATTGCTCATAAAGATTCTCATAAAA